>JBBPBX010038951.1:0-30136 GCA_038048925.1 Garcialebias charrua
GTCAGGATCCTGAGAAACTTTCTCAGGATCCTGAGAAACTAAGTCAGGATCCTGAGAAACTAAGTCAGGATCCTGAGAAACTAAGTCAGGATCCTGAGAAACTTTCTCAGGAAAGTTTCTCAGGATCCTGAGAAACTTTCTCAGGATCCTGAGAAAGTTTCTCAGGATCCTGACTTAGTTTCTCAGGATTCTCTTTTCTTTTTTTTCCCCCATGTCCCTTTAGGGGCTCCGTACCAAATGACAAATGAAAAAAGAATAAAACATTTAGTGTGAGCATCATGGTCCGGTCCTGGCCTGCACTGGCAGCCCTTTAGAGCTGTAGCACCTTCTGAGTTACGTTCAACTAAGTGGCCTCTAAACTACAATCTTCAACATTAAAACACGTGAAAACAAAAATAGGGCAGGATTATAAACTAAGATTTGATTTTTCTCACCAGGTGTCCAACAATAATAAAAAGGGCTAAATATTTGGTTTTAAATAGTTTATTTCTAAATTAGTTTTTTATAGTTTTAATCCCAAGATTGTACGTTTACTTTCGCTGCATCATGGCCATACGGGCCACTTAAACTACAAATGTCTCGAAAGAGTTTTCTCCTTCCATTTGCCTCAAATATGCTTGTGTTTAAAAAGATGATCATCTAAGTTGTTAAAATATGAAAATCTTGTTAAATCCATTGTATTAGGAAACTTTCTAGTTGACTAACAAAGTTGTTGTGTTTTGTTTTTTCAAATTCAAGATCTTTTTTATTGAATTTTTCATTTTTTTCTTCTTCAGACAACAACAACAATAACAAACAAAAACAACAACAACAAAAAAAACACAACAATCAATCTAAGTTACAACATGTAGAAAATAATCCCTACCCAATCACTGCCAAAAGAAAAGGAAAAAAATAAAATAAAAGGTAAAATAGCCAAGAGACTGCATTAACCTGAATGAGTTGTGTTGTCAAAGAGACTGGAACAGATTCAGGAAAGGTCCCCAGACATTCTCAAATTTACCCTCTTTCTGTTGGAGTGTGAATCTGATTTTCTCCAGCTTTAAACAGGACATGATGTCAGCCAACCACTGAGCGTGAGTGGGTGGAAACGGTTCTTTCCACCTAAGCAAAATAGCTCGTCTGGCCAGGAGAGAGGTGAACGATATTACATGTTGTTGGTTTTTATTTAGGTTTGTCATGCCCTCTACAAGACCAAACAGAGCAATCAGTGGGTCAGGGTTCAGGCGTGTATCTAGTACATGTGATAAAGTCTGAAAGATTTCCCGCCAATATTTGTTCAGAGATGGGCAAAACCAAAACATATGGGAGAGAGAGGCTTCAGCATGTTTGCATCTCACACAGTATGGGCTGACATCAGGATACATAGAGGACAATTTCAGTTTAGAGATGTGAGCTCTGTGCACCACTTTAAATTGTATTAGACAATGTCTAGCACAGAGAGAACTGGAGCTCACCAGTTTGAGTATGGAGGTCCAAGAGTCCTCTGAAATAGAGGAGCCGAGATCCTCTTCCCAAGCAGCTTTGATTTTATCTGAGGAAGCACGCTTCAAATCCAATAGTTTACTGTAAATGAATGAAATGGACTGTTTTTTATTTGGGTCTAGAGAAAGAATAGTGTCAACAATACTGCTATCAGTTGAAATGGAGAGGCTGGACAAATGAAGAGTAATAAAGTGCCGTATTTGGAGATACCTAAAAAAATTGGACTGGGGAAGACTAAATTTTTCACATAGTTGTTGAAATGAAGCTAAAGTGTTATTGAGAAACAAGTCATTGAAGCGTACTATACCCCTTCTTTGCCATTCTTTAAAAACAGAGTCCTGAGATGAGGGTTTGAAAAGTTGGTTAGACATGATAGGGCTATAGAGAGAGAAACTAGAAAAATTGAAACATTTACGAAATTTAAAAAAGCTAAGTCTGGTCCTCTGGACATTCAACAAAACAAAACAAAGCAAAAAAAAAATGTAGAAACGTTTCGTCTTTCGTCCAAAAGACTTCCTCAGTCTGAGTTGCTGTATTCAGCTCAGTCTTATAAATAGCACCCTCTCACAGTGTTGCACAACCAGTTGGCTGATGACAGCCTGAAACCAGTTGCTCACATGATCAAGGAGGGCCATCAGCCTAACAATGGATCATTAGCACCCTGATGGTTGTTTGCTATTCACAGAGGGCTGAGTGATACTAGCAATCACAGCATTGTAAGAGGGAGACAGTTGAACCCGGAGGCCTCCACCCCGGTTTAATGATGGACGGTTTCTTTTCACAAAGATGGCCTCCTTTACTCCTCTCTCAAACCATCGTTCCTCTCTATCAAGGATGTGAACATCTTCATCCTTGAAAGAGTGACCGCTGGCCTGGAGATGAGTGTAGACCGCAGAGTCCTGACCTGATGCTGTTGATCTTCTGTGCTGGGCCATCCTTTTGGCCAGTGGCTGTTTAGTTTCCCCAATGTAAGACTGATCACAGCCCTCCTGACACTGAACAGCATACACAACATTACTCTGTTTGTGCCGGGGGACTGGATCTTTGGGATGAACCAGTCTTTGCCGTAATGTATTTTGGGGTTTAAAAGCCACTGGGACGTTGTGTTTAGAGAATAAACGTCTCAATGTCTCTGAAACTCCCGCAACATACGGAATGACCACTGGTCTGGGTCTGGGTTCCTTCTTTTCACCTGATGGTTGGCTGGAGTCCTGTTTGGGTTTCTTCTCTGCTTTCAGGAAGGCCCAGTTAGGATATCCACATTTCCCTAGAGCCTGTTTTGTCACAAAACAGGCTCTAGGGAAATGTGGATATCCTAACTGGGCCTTGTTTGTTGACGTTGTGTTTAGAGAATAAACGTCTCAATGTCTCTGAAACTCCCGCAACATACGGAATGACCACTGGTCTGGGTCTGGGTTCCTTCTTTTCACCTGATGGTTGGCTGGAGTCCTGTTTGGGTTTCTTCTCTGCTTTCAGGAAGGCCCAGTTAGGATATCCACATTTCCCTAGAGCCTGTTTTGTGCACAAAACAGGCTCTAGGGAAATGTGGATATCCTAACTGGGCCTTCCTGAAAGCAGAGAAGAAACCCAAACAGGACTCCAGCCAACCATCAGGTGAAAAGAAGGAACCCAGACCCAGACCAGTGGTCATTCCGTATGTTGCGGGAGTTTCAGAGACATTGAGACGTTTATTCTCTAAACACAACGTCCCAGTGGCTTTTAAACCCCAAAATACATTACGGCAAAGACTGGTTCATCCCAAAGATCCAGTCCCCCGGCACAAACAGAGTAATGTTGTGTATGCTGTTCAGTGTCAGGAGGGCTGTGATCAGTCTTACATTGGGGAAACTAAACAGCCACTGGCCAAAAGGATGGCCCAGCACAGAAGATCAACAGCATCAGGTCAGGACTCTGCGTCTACACTCATCTCCAGGCCAGCGGTCACTCTTTCAAGGATGAAGATGTTCACATCCTTGATAGAGAGGAACGATGGTTTGAGAGAGGAGTAAAGGAGGCCATCTTTGTGAAAAGAAACCGTCCATCATTAAACCGGGGTGGAGGCCTCCGGGTTCAACTGTCTCCCTCTTACAATGCTGTGATTGCTAGTATCACTCAGCCCTCTGTGAATAGCAAACAACCATCAGGGTGCTAATGATCCATTGTTAGGCTGATGGCCCTCCTTGATCATGTGAGCAACTGGTTTCAGGCTGTCATCAGCCAACTGGTTGTGCAACACTGTGAGAGGGTGCTATTTATAAGACTGAGCTGAATACAGCAACTCAGACTGAGGAAGTCTTTCGGACGAAAGACGAAACGTTTCTACATTTTTTTTTGCTTTGTTTTGTTTTGTTGTTTGAATGTCCAGAGGACCAGACTTAGCTTTTTTAGATTTTTCTACCTGGATTATTGAGCATGCATCAGAGCATTTACGAAATTGTGCCCAGATTTTTAGTGAGTGTTTTATAACTGGATTTATAACAGTTGTAAGTGGTGGAAGCGGGAGTGAGGATCCCAAGAAAGCCACGGAGGACCATTTCCCAGAACACTGTGACTCCATCTCTACCCAGTCAGGGCTGTCAGGCCTGTTGTAATAGAATGACCAGAATGCTAGACAGTGCAAGTTTGCTGCCCAATAATAAAAGCGGAAATTTGGAAGGGCAAGACCGCCTGCGGCCTTAGTTTTTTGGAGATGTGTCTTATTTAAGCGTGGACGTTTTCCTTGCCACAGATATGATGAAATGATGGAATCTAACTGAACAAAGAATGAACCAGGGATAAAAACAGGAATATTTTGAAAAAGATATAAAAACTTAGGTAAAGTGACCATCTTGACTGAGTTAATACGGCCTGTGAGGGAAATGGAAAGCGGTGACCATCGGGATAATGCCTGCTTTGTCTGATTCAACAGAGAGACAAAGTTTTCTTGATATAAATCTTTATACCTCCTCGTAACTGTAACACCCAGGTAAGAGAATTTTGTCTTCTCAATTTTAAGAGGCCATTTACCAAAGTCAAGAGTCTGCGCCAGGGTATTGACAGGGAAAATTACACTTTTACTCAGGTTTAATTTGTAACCAGAGTTTATTCCAAATTCCTCAAGTAATGATAAAACGGAGGGCAGCGTGTCAGTCGGATGAGAAATGAAAAGTAAAAGGTCATCAGCATAAAGGGAGACCTTGTGCTCCATATCGCCTCTCCAGATTCCTGAAATTGTGTCACAGGACCGCAAGGCAGTGGCAAGAGGTTCAATTGCCAGGTCAAAGAGCATAGGGCTCAGTGGGCATCCCTGGCGAGTTCCTCGATGTAGACTGAAGGGTTTTGATATCTGAGAGTTGGTACGAATGGTTGCGGTGGGATGTGAATAAATTAATTGCACCCATGTAATGAAATTGGGGCCAAAACCAAATTTGTCAAGAACATTAAACAAGTAGTCCCATTCAACCCGATCAAATGCTTTCTCTGCATCAAGGGAAATAACACACTCAGGAACAGTATCCGAAGGAGAATAAATAATGTCAAAAAGGCGTCTGACATTAAAAAAGGAGTGCCTGCCTTTAATGAATCCAGTCTGGTCTTTTGATATGATCAAAGGAAGGATCTTTTCCAACCTTTGAGCAAGAACTTTGGCTAAAATTTTGGCGTCTGTATTTAAAAGGGAGATTGGTCGATAAGAGGAACAGTGAGTTGGGTCTTTTCCTTTCTTTGCAATGAGGGTAATGCAGGCCTCTAAAAAAGATTTCGGAAGGGATCCTTGGTCAAATGACTCTAAGAGAACCGAGTGTAGGAGTGGGGAAAGTAATGAAGAAAATTTCTTAAAAAATTCAGCAGGGAAGCCGTCAGGACCCGGACATTTGCCAGACTGCATTACCGATACAGCTGACACAATTTCTGTCAGGGATATTGGGATCTCCAGTGCATCTTTCAGGTTGGGTGTGAGTTTTGGCATGTTGGTCTTTTCGAAAAACTGAGAAGATAAATTCTTGTTGGTTTGGGATTCTGAAGTATATAAATGGGAATAAAAGTCCTTAAATGCTCTGTTAATTTGTAAATGATCTAGAGTTGTGGTGCCGTTCTCTAATTGGATCTTAGGGATGATTTGTTTAGCCATGGCACCCTTCAACTGATTTGCCAGTAGTTTTCCTGACTTTTCTCCATGTATGTAAAATGATGATTTACTTTTCAAAAGTGATTGTTCTATTGAGTATGTAGACAATAAATCAAACTTAGTTTTGAGTTCTACTTTTTTTTTGTACAGATTAGGGCATTTGTTTTGAGCATATTGTTGATCAATTTCTTTTATCTGCTGGGCTAAATCAGTTCTTTCTTTTTGAGATTTTTGCCTCAGCCGGGCAGTATATGAAATGATTTGTCCCCTACAGTGATGGGAATAACGGAGTTACAAATAAACGGCGTTACAAACGGAGTTATTTTTTTCATTAACGGGTAATCTAAGTAGTTACTAAGTCCATCGTTACAACGCCGTTACCGTTACTTCCACTAAATGGGGGTGCGGTACTTTCTCTTCCGCGCGCTGGCTGTTTGTTTACTTTTTTCCTTGGTGAGGCAGAGGAGGGAGCAGAGGGGAGGAGGGGAGGGAGGGTAGGAGGTAGCAGAGCAGAGGGGAGGGAGGGGCGAAACAATAAGGATGATGCTGATTGGCTAAGTTAGAGTGTCAGTTAGAGGTCAGCCAATCAGAGGGTGAGGTCAGCTCACACACGCTGCTGCAGCTTCAAATCTGCAGAGTCCGGAAGCAATGGCGAGTCTGGAGGAAAAGTTGGCGTTTTCAAATTGGAAATACAGAAACTACTTTACTCTCCTTGAGGTAAAAGGCAAGAACGTGCATGTGAAGTGTACATTATGTCCGGGAGCGAAGTGTACGTCCGTCGTAATCTGATCTGATGAAGCATCTCTCACAACTGCAGGTAATTCAGATTTTCAGTACTGTTTTAAAAGTACTTCATATTGTTAAAACGGTTCTTTTGTTTTTAAGAAAATACTTGAAGAACCAGTTGTGTGAGGGTTTGATTTTATTTTACACTACAAAGTTAAAGCACTTGTTTTAAATGTTTACTTTTATTTATAAGAAAACACTTGAACAGTACAGTGTGTACATAGAGCTTAAAGATCCACTGACGTGATTTTTCTACTATTCATCAAATTGCTCAATATATATATATTTTATCATTTAAATATGTTAGTTTTTGCAAACAAAATGATAAATCACTTTAATTTTGCTTTAAAAGTGATTTTGAACTTCAAGCTGTGTTTAATCGTGGGAAATCCGTTTACACCCGAACGCACCATCTGTGATGTAATGTCCAGAGTTGAGGCAGAGCTCTGAGCTTGTCACGGTGTGCGCAGCTCCACATGAAGGAAGTCTGATACAGCATCAGACCTAAATTAGATCCTGTTGTTTCTTGTTCCATCACCCAAACTATTTTCTGCTTCCCAAAATGAAGACAAATAGCTCAAATCTTCACCTAGATTGATAAATTAGTCAAGTTTTAAAATGTCCGCTATTGAAGAGACTGGAGCCCTCTGCCTCTCACTCTGGACATTACGTCACAGATGGTGCGTTCAGGTGTAAACGGATTTCCCATGATTAAACACGGCTTGAAGTTCAAAATCACTTTTAAAGCAAAATTAAAGTGATTTATCATTTTGTTTGCAAAAACTAACATATTTAAATGATAAAATATATATATTTTGAGCAATTTGATGAATAGTAGAAAAATCACGTCAGTGGATCTTTAAAACACAATTGTTATATTATTTTGTTTTGTAATGAAGAAAACACTTGAAGTATAGTATGTCAACCAGTCATGTTCTGTTGAGGTGCAGTAAGTATTAAAAGTTTGGTGTTAAGTACCGGTCTTTGCAATTCTACTTTAAATTTGTAGTTATATCTAAACTTAAACCAACCGAACAAACAATAGTTACTTTCCCTGGTAACTAATTACTTTAATAGGGGAGTAATTCAGTTACTAACTCAGTTACTATTTGGAAGAAGTAACTAGTAACTATAATTAATTACTTTTTTTAAGTAATGTTCCCAACACTGGTCCCCTAAGATAGGCCTTAAGGGTATCCCAAACTGTTGACAGTGGGATCCCAGGAGTTCTGTTTATGGATAGAAAGAAGGTTATTTCTTTTTCTATAAATGTAACAAAATCATTGTTTAACAGTAACGTTGAATTGAATCTCCACTGTCTACTCCTTATAGGAATGTCAGGGAGGGACAAAGACAGAGTGACAGGTGCATGGTCTGAGATGACAATACTGTGGTAGTCACAGCCACGGACAGAGGGAAGAAGTTTGTTGTCCATGAAAAAGTAATCGATCCTCGAGTATGAATGATGAACATGAGAAAAAAAAGAATATTCTCTCTCAGCTGGGTGTAAAAAACGCCATACATCGCACAGGCCATACTTAGATAGAAAGGCACGAATAGTGTGGGACGACCTGCTGGCTGTGGCAGGGTTTGTAGAGGATCTGTCCAAAACTGGGTCCAACCAGCAATTCAAGTCACCACTGAGTATCAATGAGTATGTGTTTAGGTCCGGGAGCAGTGAGAATAATTTCTCAAAGAAACCAACATCATCCGTATTTGGGGCATAAACGTTAACTAGCACTACTGGTGTGTTGTACAATTTACCGGAAACAATCACAAAACGACCATATTTATCTGAGTTAACTTGAAAAGGTTCAAATGAAATGTCTTGACTGATGAGGATCGAGACGCCCCGAGCCTTTGCTCGAAATGAGGAATGGAAACTCTGCCCGTGCCATGTTTGCAGTAATCGTTTGCTATCGTCACTTCTAATGTGAGTCTCCTGCAGGAAAGCAATGCCTGTATTTAACTGTTTTAAATGAGAGAGCACCTTCCTTCTCTTGACGGGGTGGTTTAAACCTTTGACGTTCCAGCTTGACAACACCAACTGACCACTCATATTACTAATAATTTGTATAAGAAAGGTAGGTAATACAGTCTAATGTGTTGATGGCTGTGCAGTTCTTGGCAAAGTGAAAGAAAATATAAATTAATGGCAGTGATGGACCCCCCACCCCCTCCCTTTCCCACCCTGGACAGCTGCAACAGACAGAAGCAGCAAGCTCCATAGAAATTAAAAATAAGTCTCCTGTCTAACTTTTAAACTAGTGCTCCAGTATCATCAGAGGAAAAAAAATGTATAAGCACCTCATGCAAGGCCAAAAATGTACACATAGATGTGTGATCACGCATACACATATAAACAAGGTTAAATTAATCCTAATCCTAAATTAAATCTTCAATCAGTCCAAGACCAATTCAAGATTCAATTCAAGATAGTCAACAGGTAAACAAGAAGAGGAAAAATGTTAATAGTTCAAAATAATATATTAAAAACATTATATATTTCACCCATTTTTATACCTGGATAGGCCTACTTCAATTATTTATGTGCCTAAATACCTAATGCCTAAAAAAAAAATAAAAAAATAAAAAAAATTTTTATAAGCACCTCACAAACTAGTTTAAAGTATGCAAGGCCAAAAAATGTAGACACATAAATGTGTACCGGTAATCACGCACACATATACAAACGTAAAGTTAAATTAATCCCAATCTCAAATTAATTATCAATCAATCCAGGACTAACCCAAGATTCAGCTCAAAATAGTCAACAGGTAAACGAGAAAAGGAAAAATGTTTCATTTCAAAAATGTTAATAGTTCAAAAAAAGCTGCAACTAAAAAAGTCTCAGATAATCAGAGTATGGGCAGAGTCCTGCTCATCTGTTCCTCACCTCATGTAAAGAAAAGTTTAGTGTAATAATCAAAGCCAGTGCGGGAACAGCGCATTGTTCATCAGTTAGAAGAAAAGTTTAAATATTACTTGCGCTGTGAAGCTTGAAAGGTGTCACTGAACTTCTGCGCCTCCTCGACCGAGCCCAGCCACTTTCTGTTTCCAGCAGGTAAAGTCACGCGAAGTCGAGCAGGAAAAAGCAGAGCAGGTTTTAGACCCAGAGAATACAGTGCGGCCATCACGTCCTTATATTCCACTCGCTGGTTGAGGACTTCTGGGCTGTAGTCTTCCACGATCCGCACCGGTTTCCCCTGGTATTCAAGCCTGCCTCTGCGTCGAGCCTCCCGGATCAGCAGCTCCTTCACCTGGACCCGGTGCACTCGTAGGATAACCGGGCGCGGCCGCTGGTCCGAGGCGGGTTTCGGAGCGAGGGTTCGATGGGCCCGGTCCAGTTCGGGTGGAGAAGGAAGTGTGTCATGCCCGTAGATGTCACACAGCAGGTTGGAGAAGAAGTCTGTGGGACGTCCGCTTTCAATAGATTCCGGTAAACCCAGCACACGAATATTCTGCCGTCTGCTTCGATTTTCTAAATCCTGCCAGTTTAGATCTTAGTCTGGCGTTTTCCTCCTGCAGAGTTGAGCAGGTGTTTTCCACCTCCGACATGCGCTGGCTCAGGTCGTTAGTGACAAGTTCCAGTGATGACACACGCTGGCCGTGTTCCTCCACCGCGAGCCGAGTTTGGTCCAATTTGATATCCAGCTGGTGAAAAGTTTGTTTAAACTCAGCTGACAGCGCAGCGCGGTGTTCCTCCAGCAGCGAGGTAATTGCCTCGAGGGTTAGGCCAGCGTCATCCTTCTCAGCGTCTTTCTTCGATCTTGTCGACTTTTGAGACATTTTTAATTTAAAATCTTCAAAAGAGATGCTTGATAGAAGTTGTGTGCGTGATGATAGGTAAAAAATATTACATATAGAGGGCTTGGTGGTACTAAAAAATAAATTTTACCCAGAGCACTGGCAAGTGCGACTTACTCCATCTCACGACCACACCCCACCAGCGTCAAATAATTGTTTTAAAGTGGTAATCTTCTTAAAAGCCTTGCTGTGCGCTCCTTGCAGCAGAGGTAAACACTCGGTCCACATTTCCTGGTTGACTCAGCGGTGACGAGGCGCGTCAGCGGTGGATGACGCGTTACGTCGGCGGTGACGTAGGTGCGACCTATATTCCGGTGCGACCTGTTTATGGATTTTTTCCAATTTTTTGGCAATAACTGGACACTGCGACCTATATTCCGGTGCGACCTATAATCCGGAAAATACGGTAGTTGAGCCAGGTCGCAAGCATAAGAAATTATATTTCTTTCTGAGCACCAAGCTTCGAAGATACGCCACTTTTGTGCATATAGGGACTGTGTTGACCCGGCACGGGCATTTTGTATGGTTTTTACCACATTCTCAGGCAGGCCCGAAGCCATCAGCCTGTCCTTCTCAGCTAACAGGCTGGAATTAATTCCAGATCCTGGCCTAAGCAGCTGGACTGCGACTTCCTGTGTGAGTCTTTGAGGGTCAACCAAGTTGGGTAGTGGGCCTCCACATTGATGAATTAACAGACTTCCATGATCGAGTCTCCTCAAAGACAGATGAAGTCCATTAATTTTATTAGATTGAGTCTGGACAGGAAAGCTACCGTTTCCCTCCAACATAGGATTTATTGGATTGAGGGGTTGCTGCTTCTGTAAACGAGCAGACCTCCTGAGTCCAAATGTAGTCCCACCCAGTGGGGTACTGGTGTGTTGGGACAAGTTTGATGCAGCTTTGTAAGGAAAAACACGTGCTGCTCTTCCACCGCTTGAGTGTTGTATGTCCTTCATGAATAATAAAGGAGCAGCAGCAACGTGTGAACGTGGAAATGGTCCTTTGTGGCCGGCAGACTCAAGATAATTTGTTGATAAGGAGCCCAGTTTCCTTTCAAAGTTAGGAGGAAAATTCTGGTTTGACTCCGATTCTTTTACATACACAGTAATGTGATCACGCGGGTGTGAAAATTGTGTCTGCCTTGGGACATCCGACGTGCTCTCCTGTAGTGCGAACCCGTCACGTGTTCGTCAGGTTAGTGTATTAGCCGGCCCCTTGCTAATAATGGAGCGGGGGCTGGGACACATGCCCTTTCCCACTTGTCTCCGCGAAAGGTGTAGGGTCTGTTCACAGACGCCTCTGGGTCTGTCTTCTGGAGACATGTCCTGAGGCACCCTGCTGGAGCTTATTGAGCAGGCTGGCACCCCCTGAGCCGTGAGGGAGGGAGATGTGCCCTCCCACCTTTATGATGGCTGACAGACCAGAGAGGCCCGTACTGTTGACATTATTTGTGTTGGTGTGTTGTTGTTGTTGTTTTGAACGTCAATAAAAAAAGGATGTGCTGTTTTCTGAACTTTATTCGTGCTTACGTACAACGACATACATGATTTGATGTCACTCACAGCAGGGAGAACATGGTTTGTACATGCAACAGAGTTATCAGCCATTTGTACTTTGCTACAAATAAAGTCTGAACAAGGTGCAAACACTCCTGTTATCTCGTGGGTGGGAGGCCATCTGAAATGTAAACGTGGGCCTGGTTCATCAGGCACGTTTTTGGCGTGTCCCAGATCGCCGAGGAGGCCCTATGCTTGCTCGCTTGGCGTGGGACAAACCTGTTTTTGTTCCATAAGTGCTCGGAGCGAGATTGGCTCAGCGGGGGTCTTTGCCGAGGCTCCTCCTCGTATGCTATTTGTTTCTGCGGTGGCGCACGCGTCGTCGAGCGGTGCCGCGGCTGTGCAGGTCTGCCGCCAGCAGGTTCTCGGGGGGGGGGGCGAAACTCAGACGGGGAATGCCCACCCTGAGGGCTTCAGCCTGCCTGCGCCTTTGGTCCAGCTTGGTTTGGATTTGCTCCAAAGTCTGGCCAAAAAGTCCCTCCGCTTCTATCGAGTGGTGGAGAAAAGGCACCTTTTGTCCCTCCGGTAAATCCGTCAACGTCATCCACAGGTGGCGGATCGCGATGACCACTTCCGCCATACCTCTGCCCTGAGCCACAGCAGCTGACCCCATCATGCGGAGAACAAAGTCTGTTGCTCTGCGGGCTTCGTCCAGTAATTCGGCAGCAGCTTGCTTATCCGAGGTTTCCTGCAGTTGTTGGAGTTTTTCTGCGAGGTAAGCCTGCATCATCGCGGACGCGTTCATGGCGCGCGCCGCGAGTCCTTGAGCTCTGTAGCACTTCTCGAGAAGCGACGCTGAGGCTCTGCAAGCTTTGCTGGGGAGAGTCGTTTTGTTCCTGATGACTTGGGAGCGAGGTGGGATGCTAGCGTGTCCTCGATCTGAGGCGCGTTGGCTAAACCCACCTGATCCATGCCTTCCACATTGAGGAATTGAGAGAGAGGAAGGAGCATAGGCGCACGTGGTTGAGGCTAGGTACGGGTCAGTTCCGTGAGGAAGTCTGGGAAGACGGGCATCCTTTGCCTTGTTGCAACCTGTTGTTTTGAATAAAAATAGTTCCCCGCCAGCCTCGTGACCTGTTGGCGAGGTGGGGGTTCCGGCCAGGGGATGTTCAACGCGTCCGTTGCACTGTAGCACAGGTCGAACAGGGCCGGGATGGAGAAGTCTGTTTCAGGGAGCGCAAATATGGGGGTCCTGGGGAGGTCCTCTCCCGGATCCTCGATTTCGAGTTCTGGTTCCTCCGCTGAAAATTCGCCCGAGGCTGAGATGGAGATCTCGTCTTCATTCATCATGCCCCTGGTGTCGAATTCGACTGTTAGGTCCACCATGGGAGCAAGCGGGTCAGGGCTGTCGCCCCATTCGACGCACGTGCTGTCGTGTAGAGCCATGTGTTCGAGCTCTGGTGTCGGAGTGAGGGTCTCCGTGGTGTCCGGGTCCAGTGGACCGGCTAAGCTTCACATGGCCCTGGCCACGAGGTCCACCCGTTGCCGTAGCACCGCGTCCAGCATCTGGCTGCAGTATGGGCAAGAGTCGGGCGCGTCCAGAGCTTGTCTTGCATGAAATATACCCAGGCAGACTGGACAGGCCTCGTGGGTGTCCGTCGCTGCGAGGGCGAATCCACAGCCACTGGGACAGGCGCGCGAGGTTGGGCTCGTCGTCCCGATGGTTTTCCTTTGAAGTTTTGTCTTTCGCTTTGCCTTCTCCGGAGGCATGTCCGAGACGAGGCGAGCGAGACCTTCCAGAATCCTTTTTCTTCATTGTTCAGGTGTCTCCTCCGTCATGTCGCTTTCGCTGGCTAGCCCGCTAGTATGTTAGCCGGGGTAGCAGTTGTGAAGTAGTTATAACACCGTTGTAGCGAAGCAACCTGTAGAGAGAGGAAAGAAAAAGACTTTGAGGTTATAGAAATGTGCTGGACTAGCTTTCGCTAGTCCAGCACATTTCTATATATTCTATATATATTTCACATTTCTGGACTAGCTTTCGCTAGTCCAGCAGTACGCAAGGAAAAATTATATGTGCGCTCTGTGCAGGGAGCGAGCTCACCTCAGGTTGTGCGATGGAGCAGCAGAGAAGTCCCGCGAAAAGAGGTAGTTCAGGTTTTACGAGGTGAAGGCAAAAAAGAGACCGCTGGAGGGGTGTCAGTCGCCTAAGTACATAAAGGATGGTACCTCTGGCGCGGGTGATGCCCCCTACCGTAAAAGGCGTGAATGTATTCCTTCAGGTAATCGTGCAGGGGCGCAATTCCCATAGCAAGTATGTTGCACCGAGAGACCGAACTGAAAGGGAACTAGTATGATGCAATTTATGAGGCGATGGATGCTCATGTTCAGTTACAAACAGTTAAAAGGTAAGAGACTTTTCCATTCAATGCTTTGTTTTCTAATAAATTAGAATTCAGCATGTGCCTCAATCTCATGGTTGGAAAAAAAATTAATCCTTCTGAGTCCCTGAGCTGTTAATACTGCCCTCTTGTGGTGTTGAAGTGAACTACAAGTCTCCATTTTGGCCGGCTTCATCTCGTGTCATCCCGGTTGAATGAATGCTGAAGACAACTTCAGTTTCTGTTTTGAAACAAAGCTCGTGTCAGAAACTACTGAACTGATTACACAGAAAGCAAAGTGCATTTTTCAATCATCTTTATTTCAATTAATGCAAAATTCGATATGCACTGAAGTTGGTCCAGGTGTGGAACAGTGATGGTGATGAAGATGAAAAAGCTACAGACGAAAAGACCACAATCACAACAAAGTTAGCTACATCTACATGGGCTCGGAAAACGATGAGTTCAGTATGAGGGTCCTACTCAAAATAGAACAGATGTGGAGAGAAAAGGAACCGGGGAAGAACACCAACACCAAAAAGAAGAAAGATGAGAGGCTGAATAAAATGAACGGATGAGTGCAGTTTTACCAAACCAAGCTGGACCAATGGTGCAGGCAGGCTGAAGCCCTCAGGGTGGGCATTCCCCGTCGGATGAGTGCAGCGGACAAAAGATGAGTGATGTTAGCCTTAAGCAACTTCCTCCTCGCCCTCCTCCTCAAACTCTCCCTCTTCGGCTGTGGTGTCTTGGTACTACTGGTACTCGGACACCAAGTCGTTCATGTTGCTCTCCGCCTCGGTGAACTCCATCTCGTCCATACTGTACCCTCGCCGGTGTACCAGTGGAGGAAGGCCTTGCGGCGGAACATGGCGGTGAACTGCTCGGAGATGCGTTTGAACAGCTCCTGGATAGCCGTGCTGTTTCCGATGAAGGTGGCGGCCATCTTGAGCCCACGGGGCGGGATGTCGCACACGGCCGTCTTGACGTTGTTGGGGATCCACTCCACGAAGTAGCTGCTGTTTTTGTTCTGCACGTTCAGCATCTGCTCGTCGACCTCCTTCATGGACATGCGGCCTCGGAACATGGCGGCCACCGTCAGGTAGCTGCTGTGGCGCGGGTCGCAGGCGGCCATCATGTTCTTGGCGTCAAACATCTGCTGGGTGAGCTCCGGCACGGACAGAGCCCTGTACTGCTGGCTGCCTCTGCTGGTGAGCGGCATGAAGCCAGGCATGAAGAAGTTCAGACGGGGGAATGGAACCATGTTGACAGCCAGTTTGCGGAGGTCAGCGTTAAGCTGACCTGGGAAGCGCAGGCACGTCGTCACCTCGCTCATGGTGGCAGAGACCAGATGGTTGAGGTCTCTGTAAGTGGGCGTGGTGAGTTTGAGGGTGCGGAAGCAGATGTCATACAGAGCTTCATTGTCGATACGATAGGTTTTATCTGTGTTCTCAACCAGCTGGTGGACAGAGAGGGTGGCGTTGTAGGGCTCTACCACAGTGTCCGACACCTGAACACAACCCAAGCAGAGTTCAAGGAAATGTAGAGCCAAACGTTTAAAACTGAGAACGAGTGAGACCAATCAGCGTACCTTAGGAGAGGGCACCACACTGAAGGTGTTCATGATGTGATCAGGGGACTCCTCGCGGATCTTGCTGATGAGCAGAGTTCCCATACTGGAGCCGGTACCTCCACCTAGGGCTGGACGATATGAGGAAAATATTATATCGCAATATTTTTTGGCTATATCACGATACACGATATATATCGCAATATCTCCAAAATCAATGAAAAAATGATTCAAAATTGATTAAAAAATGTCAACACTAAATTTGAACAAACTTAAATATTTTATTTTAACCATCAATTGCACACATAAATAAAAAGTACTTCAAGCAAAAAGGAAGAATAAATAATTTAAACTTAAAAAGGTGCTCTTGTGCTTTTAACATTAAAAAAATATTAAATCAAAACATTTAAGGCCTTTAAAATACAAAAACAAAAGTGTAAACAGTGGCCATAAAATTTACTGACCCAGAACAGTCACAGGTAACAACTCTAAACTATTTGCATGTGCTGGTAATTTTTAACAACAAACCACAAAATGTGCACAAGTTTCAAACTGTGCCAAGTTCAGGCAATGTCTGCAAAACCTCTGAACAAGAACAGATTTATCACAGGTATTGTGTACTGCAGTAAATGTGAGCCTCTGTGTACTGTATCCGGTTTTATTGTGAAAGGGTCAGGGGGTTGTTTCCGGATTCACGAAGACGTTCTCTAAGTTGCTCTACAAAGTGTCGCATTGAATCCTTGTGTAAAAACACGACAGCCTCCACTCAGAAACGTGAACCGAGAGGTGGAGACATTATTAAATCAGCTGTATCGCTAAAGACACGGTCAGTCTCAGCTGTGGAAGAAGACGGCTAACGCGTTAGCCATCTTGTTAGCCGCTAAGGACCGTGTCTTTAGCGATAATGATAAAATGCTGATTTAACACTAGCTCTACCAGTTTTTGTCAAAATGACAATTCTACCTATGCAACCCATGGGATTGTCAAACTGACAAATTGAATTAGCATTTTTAAAGCCATTGGTATGTATATGAGGCCATTCCAATCTGTTGGCGGGGAGGAGGCCTTGGGGCATATTTATATAGTCAGGTAAATCCAGTGGTGGAGAAAATACTCAAACACTGTACTTAAGTAAAAGTGCAAATAAACAGACAAAAATATACTCTAGTAAAAGTAGAAGTACCATATTAATATTTTTACTTAAGTAAAAGTAAATAAGTACTTGCTTTTAAAAATACTTAAAGTATTAAAGTAAAAGTAATTGCTGAATGTATTACCTAATGCAATGGCCTACAATACCATAAAGTGTGTGATATATATATATATATATATATATATATATATATATATATATATATATATATATATATATATATATATATATATATATATATATATATATATATATATATGTGATATATATACATATATATATATATGTATATATATAGATATATATATATGTATATATATATATATATATATAATGTATATATATATATGTATATATATATGTATATATGTATATATATATTTATAAGTATATATATATATATTATATATATACAGGTAGTCCCCGACTTACGAGCGAGTTCCGTTACAACGAGGCGCTCGTAACATGGAAATCTCGTAATTTGGAACGGCCGCCACGTGTCTCGTAAGTCCGGAATTTCGCTCGTAAGTTGGAACGGTTTTGCTAGCGCGACTACAAACACTCGTTTTTCATCGAAAAACCGCTTATGAGTGCATAAAAATGATCGGAAACGTGTGTCCACATGTTTAGCTAACGGACTGTGGTGAAAAAACACAGAAAAACTCAGTATTTTTTGCGTTTTTTCCAAAAATTTGCCAGCTCGTAAGTCCGGATGCTCGTAGGTCAGAGCGCTCGTAAGTCGGGGACTACCTGTATATATATATTATATATATATATATATATATATATATATATATATATATATATATATATATATATATATATATATATATATATATATATATATATATATATATATATATATAGCTTGGTCCGCATTGCCGGCAGTAAGTCAGGCTCGTTTCCGGTAAAAGTTGGACTCCGCCAAGGTTGCCCTTTGTCACCGATTCTGTTCATAACTTTTATGGACAGAATTTCTAGGCGCAGCCAAGGTGTTGAGAGGATTTGTTTTGGTGACCTTAGAATCGCTTCTCTGTTTTTTGCAGATGATGTGGTCCTACTGGCTTCATCAGTTCGTGATTTACAATTTTCACTGGAGCGGTTTGCAGCCGAGTGTGATACGGCCGGGATGAGGATCAGTTCCTCCAAATCCGAGGCCATGGTCTTGAGCCGGAAAAGGGTAGCATGCCCTCTCCGGGTCGGGGAGGAGGTCCTGCCCCAAGTGGAGGAGTTTACGTATCTCGGGATCTTGTTCACGAATGAGGGAAAACTGGAGCGTGAGATCGATAGGCGGATAGGTGCAGTGTCCGTAGTGAAGCGGGCGCTGTACCGGTCTGTCGTGGTGAAGAGAGAGCTGAGTCAAAAGGCAAAGCTCTCAATTTACCGATCGATCTACGTTCCCACCCTCATCTATGGTCATGAGCTTTGGGTTATGACCGAAAGAACAAGATCTCGGATACAAGCGGCTGAAATGAGTTTTCTCCGCAGGGTGTCTGGACTCTCCCTTAGAGATAGGGTGAGAAGCTCAGTCATCCGGGAGGGACTTGGAGTAGAGCCGCTGCTTCTCCACATCGAGAGGAGCCAGTTGAGGTGGCTCGGGCATCTGGTTAGGATGCCTCCTGGACGCCTCCCTGGGGAGGTGTTCCGGGCATGTCCCACCGGGAGGAGACCCAGAGGAAGAGCCAGGACACGCTGGAGGGACTATGTTTCTCGGCTGGCCTGGGAACGCCTTGGGATTCCCCTGGAGGAGCTGCACCAAGTGGCTGGGGAGAGGGAAGTCTGGGCCTCCCTACTTAGGCTGCTACCCCCGCGACCCGACCCCGGATAAGCGGAAGAAGATGGATGGATGGATGGATGGATGGATGGATGTTTTTGCTACTTTTCTATTGTTTATTGTTTAATGTATGTGTTTCATTGGCCTCGAGGCTCAATAAGATTTACCTGACTAAATAAAGGTTGAATGAAAAAAAATAAAAAAATAAAATTCAGTGTAACATTATTTTTGATCAAAGCTTGCCCCCCCCACCTACAGAGCAGTCTCTGGTGAAAACAACTCTCTCTCTCTGTAGAAGCAAGTTGGAAATGCTGTTGGAATGTGTGGTTAATTTGTGGGGGATGTATGTAAATGAATGTTCTTTGTGTCTTTTGTTTTGACCTACTGGAGAAGATTATGCTGGGAGAAGATTCTCAGGAGGGGATGTTTACCCAAAACAAAGATATCCACCCCCAGGCTCATGGAAGAATTGTCATTTTGACAAACTCATGGCAGTTCTAGTGTTTTTTTTTTTTCCTGGGTTTGCTAGTGTCTCCATGCACCTCTCTCTGCGGTGCACGCATGACTAAATGAGCTCAGACCCGTGGTTTGTTTTAATGAAGCAGCAGCTGGAAAAACACTTGGTTCTGCCGTTTCATCATGCTCCACTCCGCTGTTTAAATGGTGAAAAAGATTCGTAGTTCGGACCTTTCTTCGGGACTATTTTCAGCATCGTCTACAAAAACATTTTTTATGCCCTCATCTGACAATTTAATCCAAACTAGCTCAGAAAGAACATTGTTTTTCCCCCTCAGCAGCGTGCAGCGCTCTTCAGATCTGCCGTGTTTACATGTTGTGCTGAGTCTCTGAAGCTCCGTCCTCCTGCAGCCTGCAGGAAGGAGGGGGGCGAGTGGGCGCCCGCGCAACAGCAGGAGGATCCTCGATATACACGATATAGCCCTTTTAACCATCGTACATTTAAAATATCGCGATATATCGAGTATATTCGATATATCGCCCACCCCTACCTCCACCCAGGGAGTGTGTGAGCTGAAAAGACTGAAGGCAGTCACAGCTCTCAGCCTCCTTCCTCACAACATCCAGGATAGAGTCCACCAACTCGGCTCCCTCTGTGTAGTGGCCCTTTGCCCAGTTGTTACCTGCTCTACTCTGACCTGCAACTTAAAGGGTAGGGGACGATCACCTGAGCAACAGAATGTCTGAATTTCTACATTTGCCCAAACAACTATTGTATTTCAGTAAGTATGTGTATCTAATTATATACCAAAGGCAAAGTTGTCTGGTCTGAAGATCTGTCCGAAGGGGCCCGAGCGAACGGAGTCCATTGTGCCTGGCTCCAGATCCACCAAGATGGCCCTCAGCACATACTTTCCACCTGGAACACAAAGGCAAAGTGTAACGCCAAATTTACACTACATGCGTTCCGGCTCCGCCCCGCTCCGCTCCGCAGGTCGCAGCTGAGCGTTCCAAGTCCAGTTTACACTACCTCCGCTCCGCTCTGGTCCGCCTGGATGCGCCGTTCCGAGACGCATGCGTGGGAATTGCGCGATAAATCAAGTGATAAATAATGAAGTCAGAACAAAACAATTCATTCGGTGGAAGAAGGAGAACAACAGTAGAGACTGCTGCCTTGATCTTCTCTCGTAAATGAGCGACAGGACATGGTTTGAGCAACAGGAAGTGATGTATTACATTTCAGAATAAAATACTTTATTTATTTATTTATTTATTGTATTGCGTTTGTAGGCGTAGTCATAAATGATAGTTTGACAGCATTTTTGTACAAATAAATCCGTATAGAGCTAGGATTAGTCCGCCCGTGGTGATTTTATTTTGTAAATACGGATGTTGTGCTCGTTCCTTTTCCTGTTGGTGCGACGTAATCTTTAAAAGTTGACTCCGGCACAGCTCCGGCGTCCGGCAGAAATAGGATTGGTTTCTAATTTTGACGGACTGCCGTCCGCTCGCCGCCACTCACCGCCGCCGTGCGGAGCCAGTGTAAACGCTCTCATTGATTATAATGGGTGCGTATTTGCTGTGGAGGTCGGACCGGAGCGGACCCGAGCCGGAACGCATGTAGTGTAAATTTGGCGTTAATTTGACTGATTAGAACAGTCGACGTTACGCTGACAGTGTGTGTTTGAGGTCCACACCTGAGGCCTCGTTGTAGTAGACATTGATTCTGTCCAGCTGCAGATCACTGTCACCATGATAGGTTCCGGTTGGGTTGATGCCGTGCTCATCACTGATCACCTCCCAGAACTATAGACGGATCAGTGACTCAGATTAGACACAAAAATAGAGGGGGAAAAAATCATACTTGAACATGTTAACTGCTTCCACTCACATTGATCATATAAACACTGCACAATAAGTGATAATAGCATTTTCCAATCATTGCGATCAAACGACATGATGTTCCAGTGCATTCGGTGTATGAGCCACACCCCTCTCCGAGGAGACGCGCGTGCACGTACACAACCCTGTGCACATAATTTCATCCCACAAGGTCAACATGTGGTGCATATTCGGTATTTATTAAAAAAAAATTACTTTAAAAATAAAATAAAAGCAAGTCCTTATCGGCACAAATAAAGTGATGTGGAACATGTTGCATCTGTTCTTACCAAACACAGAAGCTGCAGCATTGTGCTACTCTGTCTTGTACAGCTGGGCTGCAACAGACATCTGTCAGGTGTAGACTCCGCTGATGGAGCAGGTGTTCTGCTGATGGAGCAGAGCAGAATCCAAGAGGCTTGGGGGATTTAATGTGGAGTTTAGAGACGAACTGTCATGTGCTGAAATGCGTTCTTGATAAAATACAGTGAGAAACAGGAACGGAGGACAGTTAGCATTTATGCAAATTAGCGTAGCATCGTAGCACCGATGTTGTCCTATTATGGCGTCAGCCTTTTTTGTTAGTTAAAAATATGTTCAGAACAAATGAGATGAGTTAAAGGTGGTATCTGCAGTTTCTGTAGAACTGTAGCACTTAGAAAAAAATTCAACAGGCAAAGTATTCTGATCCCTCCCCCTCAGAGCCATATATGGCTCTGAGGGGGAGGCTCTGCTGAAATTCAAACTCAAGCTCTGTTTTTATTGGCTGATTCAAATTCAAGCTCTGTTTTTATTGGCTGGTTACAAACTCTGTTTTTATTGGCTGGCGGGTCACTTTTTCTTTTTAGAAATGCTTATTTACCACCTGGAGAAGCAAGGGGACAATATTTTATTTTTGTTTTTTTCAGAGATTACCTCTCTAACATCAGTCTAGTGACAGAGTGAAGAAATATGTTAAACATATATTGTTTGAAAAGTTACAGACTACATTACAATGTTACATACCCCAGCTTTAAAATATGTTTAAAGACCGTGTAAAGTGAAATTAAATGTGTGTTTTTAGTTTGTCACATGGCATAAATATGTGTTATTAATCACCCATTTAAATCTGACTGATTAAAAACATTGTTTACCTTATAAAATTAAGTCTCAAAAATCATGAAAAAACATGATTTTGCCTTGGTCTGGAACGCTAGGGGCGTGTCAGTGCGTGGGCGTGGTTTCAGGCAGCTGCGCTCGTCCTGCTCGTGTCCCACAGTGGAGAGGCAGACAGCAGAGCCAGTAAACCTGCTCTGTTTTTATCCGAGTTCTGTCTGTAACAGCAGCTACTTTTTCCAAGAGTTACGCTGTTTTTGTAAATAGTTTTCTTGTGTGTTTTTAATCTGGAATGAATAAAAAAAAAAAAGAGTTGCACCATGCGGGATTTGAACCCGTGGGCTTTGGGACGGAAGGCAAGCGCTCTAACCATTGTCCTAACCAGGCATTACAGATACTCAGCATAAAACGACGCAGTATAAAAACATGTTATGATTTGTACGGGTGCCCTGACCATTACGACATCCAGGGAAGATGCACGAACGAGGCATAATTGATTAGCTAGCTAACAATGAACAAAATATCTATGCTATTGCTATCTGATGCTATCTGCGATTCGCGAGTGAACGGCTCCACCGAGGCGAATTTATACGGCTGGAGCTGCAGGGGGTGGGGCTATACTAATGAGGACCGCGTGACGAAACGCGGTCCCGTTTAAAACACGCCTAAAAAATCCTGAAATAGAAATATGTTTATACACAGTTTGCTCTATAACTCCAAAATTAATTGAGCTACAATTTTGAGACTTTTTACTCATTTACAAGATTACAATTATGACATTTATAATGTTTATTGAAGAAAATGTTGAAATTCACTTTACACGGTCTTTAAAGTTAGAAAACACTCACCATCTTCTACAAATTATTCAAGTAGCGCAGTAGCTGTGTCCAAACCACCCTCCAATCGCTCTATCTAGCTTATGGATTTAATAGGTTTACTAAGATATTAAATCCATAATGAAACAGATGTGGTAAAAATAATGTTTGAAGCTAAATATTACAAAGCAATGAGTCTAACCTCATCAATATTGCATAGGGCTCATGTTGTCAGTTCCTCTTGTGGACTGTCTATTGTCTTCGCACCTGAAGCAACCCATCCATATGATCACTGCTTTGTTTTTAGTCCAGTAGTTATGACTAAATCATATCTTCTTTCAAATTGTTTCAAATGATCAATTCTTTGCTTCGATTCAGCTACCCGGTAGTTCTTTTGTCATTTCATGTATTTTCAATCAATCCCAAGTAACAGAGAACGTTAAACTAACGTTCTGGTATGGTTCTTACATGGTTCTGTTAGATCACAACGTTCTTAGAACGTTCTTTGAAGGTTTTGACTAACGTTTGAACAAACCTAGATATAACGTTCTAACCTAACGTTCTTAGAACGTTCTTTGAAGGTTTTGACTAACGTTTGAACAAACCTAGATATAACGTTCTAACCTAACGTTCTTAGAACGTTCAACAAACGTTCCCTTTGCCATGCCAGTTTCTTTACACAAAGTATTTTCACACTGGTTTATTTTTCTGTTTTAAACGTTTTGTCAGTTTTTTGAAACAGCTCGAGCTGTTTTTTTATATTGTGTATATATATATATATATATATATATATATATAATATTGTTATTATTATTATTGAGCATGCATCAGGGTATTATTATTATCATCATTATTATTATCATTATTCAATTTTATTCTGCGTTACTCCAGGCGTACGTGAAACGTGAAGTTGTTTGCTTTCTGCCCTTTTTCTATTTGTGGTCTTCATGCGTTATGATTGGATTGGGGGTAGAACGTGATCATGTACGTCCCAACCAATCAACGCCACTCTTGCTTATCAGGTTGCATGTGAACTTTGTCCTAACCAATCAACGCCACTCTTGTTTATCGAGGGAAGTAGCATGTCATCATATCCAACCAATCAACGCTTCGCGCGCTTCGTTCAAATGTAGCTATTTCCTGTTATCTGTTGGACAAGAAGCTGTTGTTGTGTCGTACTCAGCGCTTGTAAAACTTGCTTTTTATTAGACGTCGACTGGTCTGACTCTGGACGACGACTGGACATTCAGTTGGAAGTTGAAGGTCGGTTCTGTTTTCTTTATTTGCTAGCTGTTTTAGCTCTGTTCACATGAATGAACAAAACCTGCTGTTGCTAAAAGCTAAGCTAACAACGAGCTAAAACGGGTCTGTGTGCTGCTGAGGCAGATAATTTGAGGCAAGTAAAACACTGCAGGTTAGGTTATTCTAGCGTTTAAATAAGCCATATACTGTATGCTACGAGTTATTTTTTATTTTTTTGGCTTAGTTCCTGGATGGTTTTTCAAAGAGACAGGCCCCGCATCCTCTCGATGTTTGCGTCGCATGTCTGTTAACACACATGCGCTCACTAGCCAGCAGAACAATAACCGCAGCCAGGCTGAAATACTAATTTACTTTAAATACGTATTTCAGCAACATACTGTTTTTGTAGCTGCTTAAACAAGAGGCTGAAGGAAGACCTCGTGAATGAGATCTCATTCACACAGTCTTGAGAGTGTCATGATCTGCTGTTTAATGTTTGAACCCACGTGCAGAAAAACAGACTGGCTCACAAATGTAAAATGAATAATGATTTATTTAACAAAAATAATAATGCTGATGGAACAAAAACACTTACTGAGAGGAGAGGAGATGAGCAGATCATACACCGTGGAAAGACAAAGCCCCGGTGCTCAAGGAGTGAATACACAGAGTTTATATACTGACACAAACGAGACAGTGAGGAGCACCTGGGGTGATTAGAATGAGGACCAGCTGTGAATGATTAATGCTGAAGGCCTGAGCACAGAGAGATAGACTGAGGAGTGGGAAATGACAGAGACTGAATGAGATACACAGAAACCAGTAAACAAAGTTCAGAATAACAAAGTATGGCAGGAGGGGAAACACAAAATAACATAAAGAAACAGAGCCTAAAGAAAACAGCCTAAAGAAAACAGACAGGGGCAGAACCTGACAGAGAGGTCTTGAGAGTCAATTACTTTCTGACAGTTTCATTAACACTAGAAGTCCCAGGATTTTCGACCTCCCCCCAGAAGTCCTGAAAGAGGGTCAAAAGACCCTTAGTCCAAACCAACCATTAATGGGTCCACATTAGTGGGCCATTAACTGCCTTTTGTTATAAATATGCGTGCACACAACTCAGACACCCCCACCACACCAGACTGCACAAACTGCATTCCAATGTTTCCACCAGGTAAGTAAGACTCTGGTTGCACTTCCCCCGTGAGTCAGAAGAGAGGCCCTGACCTGAATTCACACATAACAAACCCTGAAGTTATCTCACAGTTGAACATTTTGGGACATCCACTGAACGGAAAGCTTTGTCTGCTCCAGAACAGTTTTATGCATGAAATTGTCTCATTCTGCTGTGCTGACTATCCTGTAACTTTGATGTTCTGTCAAATAAATTATTTTGCTTACCAGTAGTCTCTCTCCTTGTCCTTGGCGCATGTATATACGGTGCGTGCCGGCACATGCAGGTGGCCCATTGCTGTGTTCTAAAACATGCTTGACCTATTGTTGTCTGTCACCTGACGGACAGACACAGGTCACATGACATGAAGTCAACTGATGGACCGACACTGGTCACTCGACATGAGGTCAACAGACGGACCGACACAGGTCACACGGCATGAGGTCAACTGACGTACCAGCATAGGTCACATGACCTGAGGTCAACTGACGGACAGACACAGGTCACATGACCTGAGGTCAAGTGACGGACTGACACAGGTCACATGACCTGAGGTGAACTGACGGACCAACACAGGTCACATGACCTGAGGTCAACTGACGGACCGACACAGGTCACATGACCTGAGGTCAACTGACTGACCGACACAGGTCACATGACCTGAGGTCAACTGACGGACCGACATAGGTCACACGACATGAAGTCAACTGATGGAACGACACTGGTCACTCGACATGAGGTCAACTGACGGATCGACACAGGTCACACGGCATGAGGTCAACTGACGTACCGACACAGGTCACATGACCTGAGGTCAACTGACGGACCGACACAGGTCACATGACCTGAGGTCAACTGACTGACCGACATAGGTCACATGACCTGAGGTCAAGTGACGGACAGACACAGGTCACACGGCATGAGGTCAACTGACGGACCGACACTGGTCACACGACATGAGGTCAAGTGACGGACTGACACAGGTCACATGACCTGAGGTGAACTGACGGACCGACACAGGTCACATGACCTGAGGTCAAGTGACGGACCAACACAGGTCACATGACCTGAGGTCAAGTGACGGACCAGCACAGGTCACACAACATGAAGTCAACTGACGGACTGACACAGGTCACATGACCTGAGGTCAACTGACGGACCGACACAGGTCACATGACATGAGGTCAACTGACTGATCGACACAGGTCACATGACCTGAGGTCAACTGACGGACCGACATAGGTCACACGACATGAAGTCAACTGATGGACCGACACTGGTCACTCGACATGAGGTCAACTGACGGACTGACACAGGTCACACGGCATGAGGTCAACTAACGTACCAACACAGGTCACATGACCTGAGGTCAACTGATGGACCGACACAGGTCACATGACCTGAGGTTAACTGACTGACCGACACAGGTCACATGACCTGAGGTCAAGTGACGGACTGACACATGTCACATGACCTGAGGTGAACTGACGGACCAACACAGGTCACATGACCTGAGGTCAAGTGACGGACCAACACAGGTCACATGACCTAAGGTCAAGTGACGGACCAGCACAGGTCACACAACATGAAGTCAACTGACGGACCAACACAGGTCACATGACATGAGGTCAACTGAGGGACCGACACAGGTCACATGACCTGAGGTCAACTGATGGACCGACACAGGTCACATGACCTGAGGTCAACTGACTGACCGACACAGGTCACATGGCATGAGGTCAACTGACTGACCGACACAGGTCACATGACCTGAGGTCAAGTGACGGACCAACACAGGTCACATGACCTAAGGTCAACTGACGGACCGACACAGGTCACATGACCTGAGGTCAACTGACTGACCGACACAGGTCACATGACCTGAGGTCAAGTGACGGACAGACACAGGTCACACAGCATGAGGTCAACTGACGGACCGACACTGGTCACACGACATGAGGTGAACTGACGGACCAACACGGGTCACTTGACCTGAGGTCAACTGACGGACCAACACAGGTCACATGACCTAAGGTCAAGTGACGGACCAGCATAGGTCACACAACATGAAGTCAACTGACGGACCAACATAGGTCACATGACCTGAGGTCAAGTGACGGACCAACATATGTAGCCCACTGAAAGGGACAGGGGGATTTAGAAGCCAAGTTCACTTGCGCAAAAAAGCGCAGCCTTAGTCAAATTAGTGTGCCCCCTCCTGTGGTGCGCCAGTAATGGCCTTATTTACAAAACAAAAGCGCCTGTTAACAGCTCATTATAGGATGTTAGCTAAAATCCTTCGGGTCACTCGACCCGTCTCTGGGTTCCAAAGGTAGAAATGTTGAATGACCCTTCTCTGGGACTTCTAGTGTTAAAGATTTACTGGTACATGAGATATTTTACTAACAGACACACAGGCAGGCTAATATGAGTGCCAGACTTTGGTCCTGGTGGTGCTAAACAGTTCATAGTAACACAGCAGAGGTGTTTGTCCCTTTGTGAATCTTTAGGATTGAATCCTCTTTATTTGTCTCCAAGTTGTCATCAATCAATGTCATCAGCATGAAAAATCTGTCAAGCACAAAGAAAGATTGTGATCACATAACTGGTTTGAAAGTGGCTGATAGGTAGTTATTTTAGATTTCTTGTAAACCTGTCTTAAAATGTAAGGGGTTCTGGACTTTGCAGGGGTCTGAAACCTGCGGCTCTGGAGCCACATGTGGCTCTTTGGTCCCTCAGCAGTGGCTCTTCCAAGCTTTGATCAAAAATAACTTTAAACTGAATTTTATTTGTTCTTATAACAACAAAAAGGGCTAGTTTTAGCAGTTTTTCCTGTCTTTTCCTTTGCAAATGTGTGAATACTAGAACTAATAGAAGGAGTAAAACATAAGTTAACTTTATTTATTCAAAGTAGGATATTTAATTTTTCCACAATTAAAATAATTTACCTAGACCTGCATAGTTCATTATTTTATTTTTTAATTGGGAAAGATCACATTATTTTTCCTCCATTATGATAATCTGGTCTTTTTTAGTCTTAAAATGTCCAGCATCAACGTGTGGCATGGAGGCTGCACAGTTGAAGAGAGGAAAGCTCTGCAGAGAGTGGTGAAGGCTGCACAGAAGTCTGTTGGAGTCAGTCTCCCCACCATCACAGACATTTACACCTCCAGATGCAGGAAAAGAGCCACCTGCATCATGAAAGACCTCACTCATCCAGCACACTCACTCTTTGCCCCACTCCCCTCAGGACGGAGGTTGAGGAGCATCAAGTGTAGAACCACTAGACTGAGGAACAGCTTCTACCCTGAGGCTGTTAGACTCATGAATAAATAAAAATAAAATAAAAAATAAACACTGCAAAATATCACATCATACTGATGCTGATCTGTTTTCTTGTTGCTGTATTCATCTGTGTTCATCTGTGTTCATCTGTGACCATCTGCTCATACAAACTCATGTTCGTGCTGCTGTTTATTCCCACTATATTAGGCTTAGTGTATTACTAGTTGATGTTTTTCTTAGTTAATTCTAGATGTTATTACTGTTTTTCTCTTTCATTTGTTGTTGGATGTAACTGGGACCTCGTGTACATAATCTCGTTTTCATCTCATGTACCACATGCTGTGCAAATGACAATAAAGACTCTCTGACTCTCTTTAACTTCACATGTTCATGTTTGTGTCTCTTTCAACAGACAAAACCTGTTGGCACCTGACGTCATGGGCAGACCTGTGTCCTCTGCTCTCTCCTCACCATCCTCCTGCAGCTCCTCTCCATCATCACCTGTGCGTCACCACCTTGTGCCTAACAGTAAGTTGACGTGTTTTCTGTTTTTATTGCAGGTCATGACCCTGCTTTAACTTCACATGTTCATGTTTGTGTCTCTTTCAACAGACAAAACCTGTTGCACCTGACCTCATGGGCAGACCTGTGTCCTCTGCTCTCTCCTCACCATCCTCCTGCAGCTCCTCTCCATCATCACCTGTGCGTCACCACCTTGTGCCTAACAGTGAGTTGAACTTGTTTTCTGTCTGTGTTTTCTGTTTTTATTGCAGGTCATGACCCTGCTTTAACTTCACATGTTCATGTTTGTGTCTCTTTCAACAGACAAAACCTGTTGCACCTGACGTCATGGGCAGACCTGTGTCCTCTGCTCTCTCCTCACCATCCTCCTGCAGCTCCTCTCCATCATCACCTGTGCGTCACCACCTTGTGCCTACAGTGAGTTGAACTTGTTTTCTGTCAGTGTTTTCCGTTTTTATTGCAGGTCATGACCCTGCTTTAACTTCACATGTTCATGTTTGTGTCTCTTTCAACAGACAAAACCTGTTGGCACCTGACGTCATGGGCAGACCTGTGTCCTCTGCTCTCTCCTCACCATCCTCCTGCAGCTCCTCTCATCATCACCTGTGCGTCACCACCTTGTGCCTACAGTAGTGCATTAACAGAGTACCCGAGTTTTCGACAACGAGTGCTTTGACTTCTATCGAGGCTTTTTTGTCCACCTCGGGTAGCCGTAGTGACGTCACATTTCACATTTCACAGCGCGCGGGGCAGCTTTTAGCTTTTAGTAGACGCTACAAAATGGATTCCTGTGTGCGCACGGATGTTAATGGAGCAGGCCGTCTTGTCAAAAAGGTAAAACAGTTTATAATTTTATAAAATGCGCTACTTCGTGTTGACTTTCTTTGTAGTAGATTGTGACAGCAGAGGGCAGTGTTGCAATGCAGGTCCCATATTATAACACGGCCGAAACGGCTTCCTTCTCTCGTTTCACAAACAAAAAAAAACAAATATTCATCTCTCTAGAGCTACCAAAAATCTATAAACACAATCTCTAAAAGTAATAATAATATAATAATGAATTCAATTTATAACGCGCTTTTCATTAGTGAAAATCTCAAAGCGCTACACACATT
>JBBPBX010038952.1:12180-30136 GCA_038048925.1 Garcialebias charrua
TGTGGGGGGGGGTCGATGGGAGAAAACCGGACTTCCTGGAGTAAACCCATGTGTGTACTGAAGGAGAAGACGGCGGCGATTGTTTTTTTTTTTTTGGGGTGGTCGTGGGATAAACCGGAGTTCCCGGAGTAAACCCCTGTATGCACAGAAGGATTGAGCAGTGATTATGGACAGGTTCTGCTCAGTCCTTCTGTTCGATGATGCATCCTTCGTGTGTCTCCGTGAGTTTGGTCATGGTGCCCTGCCTCAGTTGATGTTTTCTTACTTCCGTGGTACTGTCCTAATTGGAGGAAGTTTTGTAGCCGTTCGGCTCGGAGTGATGCGTTTTGACTGAATCTCTAGTTTTGATGTGGTGGGGGCAAGTTTCAAGTCTTCTTTCATGTTTTTAATGGGGGGAAGTTTTGTAGCCGTTCGGATCGGAGTGATGCGTTTTGACTGAATCTCTTGTTTTGATGTGCTAGGGGCAGGTTTCAAGTGTTCTTTAAGGTCTTTCATGCTTTTAATTGGAGGAAGGTGAACATATTTTGTTTTCCTCACAGGTAAAATCTCATCAGATTTGAGCCTAGTGATTTCATACTTTTCGGTCTCAGACTCGAATAGATGAATTTGGCCTTTTAGTGTCTGGTTTTCCTCTGTGAGATGCCAATTTTTACTCTGGAGTTGATGTTTGCCTTTCATCTCTTGACAAAGTTTTGACTTCAGTTCCTCGATTTCTTCTTCTTTTTCTTTCAGCTTTCCGTCAAACTCCTGTGTGGGCTGTCTGGAGATTTTATTTGGAAGCGAGAAATCAATAAATTTTAGTCCCAACTCCTTACGAAGAATCTCTTCCTTTTTTCTGTGTATTTCATTGTTGGATTTACATTGTGTCAGAGCCTTGTTGTCATGCTTGAGACCATTTATTTCCATTGTTAGCGTTTCGTTTTCTTTTTCAGCGCGCATGATTTGATTTTGCAGTGTGCATTTTTCATTTCTAAGGTGTTTTATAATTTCAGTTTTAGAAATGTCTGACTTTTTTAATGTTTCCAGCTCTCTGGCATAATTTGCGATTGTCGTTTCAGCCACATTCAGATTTTTTGCATACCGCTTGTCCTTTTCATGATCTGGTATGATTTTGCGCTTCTCTTCTTGTTTCGCGTATTCCCTTTTATTTCTGACCTTGTCCAAGTTGTTTTTTAAATTGAAAATTTCTGCCCCTAGTTCTTGTATTTTACAGCAGCTTTCGTTGTACTCAACTGTCAGCTTTTGACAATCATCTTCCAGTGTCTTGATTTGATCTTGAGCACAGCTGAGTTTCGTTTCAGCCACGAACAAGTTTTCTGAAAGAAGTTTGTTTTCATTTCTGAATGCTGTTAGTTCAATTGTGAACTTCTTTTGTTCAGCTTTCTTTTTGTCCACATCAAGCAGAAAATCGTGTGCCAGTTTTTCTTTAGCCTTTTGCTGTTGAATTTGAGCTGTTTTCAAATTTTCAATTTTCTCCTGCGCTTCAGTCAGTTTCCCCTGCAGGACTGTTATCAGGGTATTCTGTCTAAGCATTTCTACGCACTGACTGTGCTTTTCATCTCTGTGCAAGTCTGCGTCCGCCGTAAGTTTATCGATGGCCTTTTTATAAGAAACATTTTCCTCAGAAAGTTCTTTGATCTTTTCCTTCAGGCGTTCACATTCTTCTTTCAATGATGTTTTCAGGTTCTTTTCAGTGACATTTTCATGTTTGTATTTTTCAAGCTCTTTTTCAAGGCTTGGAAATGTCCTATTTAGTTCATGAAAAGCTTCACTTACTCTTTCGTAATCGTATATTTTTCTTTCCATTTTAAACAATTTCCGAGATTCTTCAACAGCGGTTGTTCTTGAACTGATTAATTCTTTCTTTACCTTTTCTAATTCTTTTGTCAGCTCCACAATTTGTTGCCCAAATTTTATGTTCTCCCTGGAAAGATTGTCGATTTCTGAATCCTTCATGCTGATCTGAGCATATAGGCTCTTGATTTCTGCCTTGGCATTTTGAAAACGTTCGAGGTCCTGGTCTTTCTGTTGAGTACAAACTTCAAGCAGCACTTTTTTTTCTTCTAGAGATGCAATTTTTTCTTGAAGTACCTTATTTAGATGTTCTTTTTCACTCAACTCCCTTTCTAAGGCCAAGGTTTTCTTCTGAGACTTTTCATATTCCCGCGTGAAACGACGTTCGTTTTTCTTAACGAGTTTTTTATCCTGTTCCCATTTCCTTTTGAGATTGGATTCTTCCTCTCTTACTTTAGCAGTATCTACTTTGTACTGAAGTACCTGGATCTGAAGTTTGGCTTCAGAATTCCTCAACTTTATAAGCTCCTCGTGGAGCACAGCGTACCTTGATTGAGACATTTTCCGATGTCTTGGTGTTTTAGTTTTTGATGAAAAATTGATCCACTCACAGTTGGTGTGAACTGGAATGAAGAATTTTCAAACAAGAAACTATTTCAGTCACAGATTCTGTAAACAGCTGTAAACTGTTGCCAGTGTCTCACTGAAATGACAGATACGAGCTCTCTCTCAAATTTATAAACTCTGAAATATGACGTATGTTTGTGACGTCATCGCATCATGAGTGATAACGGAATTTTATGTGCCCTTTGAAGATTAGGCAAACACTGACGTCATCACATGATACGTAATTGTATGTGGTCCTTTGAAGATTCAAGCAAATACTGACGTAATCACATTATGCCTTTTATGTGGTCCTTTGAAGATTCAGGCAAGCAGGTATCACATTAAGTCTTTTTACGTTTCGTTCTTTGTATTTTGAATGTCACTTACCGTAGTTGTGATGCTGCCTTTCCTTTTAATTGTGTCAGATTTTTTTTAACACATTGCACAAGCAACAGCTCATAATGAAATAAAAAAAATTCGGGGGTTGCCACAGCGAACAAGCTCATATTAGATTGAACAAATGAATCGAACAAGTTTGTTAACGGTTGTACTGTCGCGCACGCGCACTATGCAGAAGAGTAAATAAAAGTAACGCAACAGATACAAATGCGCATGCGCAAAAACTGCCAGCACGTTCTTCTTCTTCGTTTTATGTAATGTAATGTAATGAATGATGCAGTCAGACGCCTCGTTGAGCGTGCTGGCCTTGGAGACGCATCTACTGTCTGAAGGATGGCACTCTCTGGTAGCTTGACTTGGGACTGTTAAAGAAAAGTTTAAACTTGAATACAAATAAGCAGCAAGGAAGTGAATGTCTAAAATATTCTTTTAAAAGAAGCTTATCATCAGTTTGTCTTAAAGACAAACTGTGACACAAACAACAGCTGTTGTTTGTGTTCGTATTACTTATATTAATAACCAAATAAAAGGTACTACAATAACGACGTTCTAATCAGAAATCGTAATTAGTTAATCACACGTTAAGTAGTAAAATGTAACTTACATCACTAAAAAGCTATTATGCAATAGATAAGTATCATGCTTAAAATATATATTTAAAATATTACGTTTTAGCTCAGTTTGAGTACAATAAACTTTTTTTTCTTTTTAAATAGACTTTACTGTCCAATAAATCCAGCAGAGGGAGGCAGAGAGTTAGGAACATTTTCAATCATCAGTAAACAAAGTTCATGCTCAATAATCCATGTACCAAATCCAATAATTCTCAGTCGGGTCATCAGGACAGTTTCTTTTTTACAGAAACTGTCCTGATGACCCGACTGAGAATTATTGAATCATCTGTAAACTTTGTGTTCCTTTCCATGACTTCTCAAACAACAGGGTGTGTGTAGCACAGTGTTTCTGTCTGCTACAGATCCTCTCTCCTTTTTTGCAAGATGCAGTGGGGTGCACCCCTGGTGCCATTGGACAAGAAAAAAACAGATTGTCAATTCACGCCAAAGGGACAGACTGGGAGGAAACTAAATGTTATTTTGGAAATTCTAACCATTTACTTTTACTTAATACTCTTACTTCAAATAAATTTTATTAGATAAATTTACTTTTGATACTTAGGTTCATTAAATGTCCATTAATTAAATGTCCGATACTTTAAGACTTTTACTTGAGTAATAATTTTAAAGTAGACTTTAACTTTTACCAAAGTAATTTTATGGTAAGACACTTGTACTTTGACTGAAGTATCACTTTGTGGTACTTTGTACAACACTGACAAATCAACATGTAAAACCACCACTGACATGCGCTATAGATGTATCATCCATTCAAATTGTTCCTACTTTTACACAGAACACAACATGATGATGGTTGAATCATCCCTTTAACATGAGGTATTTGGTATAACATGCCACAGAATGACTTCCTGTTGGTACAGTTGGCTCTGTCTCATTTGTTTGTCGTCGTCCGTCCATCATGTGGTTCTGCCCTTTCATCCCTCACAATGGCAGGAAGTCAAGAACATTTTTTTTCATACATTTAACTAGACGCTGGAGCGCTCTGGCACCAGAACTGTGTTCTGCAATGACAAAAATGGTCAAAATGGTCACATGTTGACTGGATCCCTACACCGTGATGATCTGTATTAAAGAGAAATGTGCAAACATGTGAGACAAATATGATTTTATTTTAAATAAGAGTTTCAACCTTGGTTTAATCAAATGAGTGTTTTGACATGTCTTGAAAACATTTGTCCATCCTTCCATTCAATTTGATTCAGTTCATTCATATGGCGTCCATGCACAACAAATGTCGTCTCAGGTGTCTGCACAGAAACATTATCATACATTAGAAATGCCAATTAGTGAAATGTATCTATCTAAGGATGTCATCAGAATATGTTGAATCTTCACGTCCCAACCCAAGTAAACATACAGGCGACAGTGGAAAGGAAAAACTCCCTTTAACAGGAAGAAACCTCCAGGAGGACCAGGCTCAGGATGGGGAGCCATCTGCCTGGTGCCAGGTGTAGTTTATATAGCCCATCTGTAGTTTATATAGCCCATCTATAGTTTATATGGACCATCTGTAGTTTCTATGGCCCATCTGTAGTTTATACCATCTGTAGTTTATTTAGACCATCTTTAGTTTTTATGGACCATCTGTAGTTTCTATGGCCCATCTGTAGTTTATACCATCTGTAGTTTCTATGGACCATCTTTAGTTTTTATGGCCCATCTATAGTTTCTGTGATCCAGGTGTATCGTAGTTTATATCAGGGGTCACAAACCTTTTTTAGACTGAGAGCTACTTCAGTGAGATTGAATGACACGAAGGGCTTCTATACAAACAAATTTGCATGGCTCACCCTTAATTATAGCATACAGGTGGTCCTCGACTTACGACGCCCTCGACTTATGACGCCCTCGACGTTTTGGACTTATGTCACGCATCTCATTTAAAAAAAATTAAATAAATAAATGTACAGTACTGTACAGTTACCAAGACTTAGCCTATCCTAACACAGTTTTTAAAAATGAAGGAGTGAGTTGAATTGTCTCCCTCCTCCGTAGCAGGCTCCATTCCCAAAGGGAGACAATTCAACTCACTCCTTCATCTTTAAAAACTGTGTTAGGATAGGCTAAGTGTTTGGTGACTGTACAGTACTGTACATGTATTATTATTATTATTTTTTTTTTTGTATGTGCTCCAACTTATGACAATTCCGTGTTACGAACGGTGCGTAGGAACAGAACTCGTTCGTAAGTCGAGGACTACCTGTAATACATTTACATACATGTGAATATATGATTGCTGGATCACAGCTGATCTGGTTTGAACTGTATTATGAAAAACTCCCCACAGTACCAATCCCCTTAATGTTCTTGGCCCCTTGGCTTCATACAGCCACTCCAATGTCAGGAATCTGGGAATTATTTTTGAAAGTGCTTTTAAATTAGACAGACAGATAAATGTAGTTGTGAAATCCAGTTTCTTCCAACCAAGACTCATTGCCAAGGTGAAGTCTTGTCTCCCTTTCAGAGACCTTGAAAAGGTGATTCACGCTTTTATTACCTCTCATTTGGACTGTTATAATTCATCAGAGCTGGGTTAGACAAATCATCTTTGCATCGTTTCCAATCTGTCCAGAACGCAGCAGCTCGTCTTTTACCAGCAACTAAAATTATGAACACATAACCCCTGTCCTGGTTTCTCTTCACTGGCTCCCTGTCCACTTCCAGATTGAATTTAAGATTTTATTGCTAGTTTTTAAAGTCTTAAAAGGTCTGGCCTCATCTTATTGATGTGATCTTATTAACATCTACACTCCGGTCTACCAACCAGTTCCTCAGATGTCCGCAGATCCAAACTGAAATCCAGATGTGATCAGGTTTTTGAGGTTGCTGCACCAAAACTGTGGAACAGTTTACCCGAGAATCCACTCAGACTGTTGAGACTTTTAAATCTTTGCAGAAGACTCATCTGTATTCCTTGGCTTTTGATCCATGCAGAGTCTGAGAACAAATTTTGAGCTGAATTTATTGTTGTCGTTTGTGGACTTCACATCTGCCTTCAACACCATGATCCCCCAAACCCTGATGAACAAACGATTCACACTAGGACTAAGCCCCCCCATTTGTAACTGGGTACAGTATTAGACTTCTACGAACATACACCAGTTAGTGAGGATCCACAACTTCTCCTCCTCCACCATAACCCGAAGCACTGACTCTCCTCAGGGATGTGTGTTGAGCCCTCTCCTGTTTACTCTGCTCACATATGATTGTGCAGCTACCCATCCAGGCTGTCGTATCATAAAGTTTGCAGCTGATACAGCTGTGGTGGGATGCATCACAAATAATGATGAGTCCAGCTACAGGCAGGAGGTGGAACACCTGGAGAGCTGGTGCAAGGACAATAACCTTTACATCAATGTGAAGAAGACAAAGGAGATGATTGTGGACTTCAGAAGGAACACACCCACACCTCACTGAACATAAGAGGATCTGTGGTGGAAGTGGTCTCCAGCTACAAGTACTTGGGTGTACACATGAATGCAGTGGAGAGCATCCTGTGCTCCAGCATAAACATGTGGCATGGAGGCTGCACAGCTGCAGAAAGAAAAGCTTTGCAGAGAGTGGTGAAGGCTGCACAGAAGATGTTGGAGTCATTCTCCCCACCATCACAGACATTTACACCTCCAGATGCAGGAAGAGGGCCACCTGTCATGAAGGACCCCACTCACCCAGCACACACACTTTTTGCCCCACTCCCCTCAGGACGGAGGTTGAGGAGCATTAAGTGTAGAACCACTAGACTGAGGAACAGCTTCTACCCTGAAACTGTTAGATCATGAAAATCTAACCAGAATAATCACTGTGAAAAAAATCAATCCCATTAAGTACGTTTGTAAATCATACTGCTGATCTGTTTCATGTTGCTGCTGATCTGTTCATGTTGCTGCTGATCTGTTTCATGTTGCTGCTGATCTGTTTCTTATGTTGCTGCTGATCTGTTTCATGTTGCTGCTGATCTGTTTCATGTTGCTGCTGATCTGTTTCATGTTGCTGCTGATCTGTTTCATGTTGCTGCTGATCTGTTTCATGTTGCTGCTGATCTGTTTCATGTTGCTGCTGATCTGTTTCATGTTGCTGCTGATCTGTTTCATGTTGCTGCTGATCTGTTTCATGTTGCTGCTGATCTGTTTCATGTTGCTGCTGATCTGTTTCATGTTGCTGCTGATCTGTTTCATGTTGCTGCTGATCTGTTTCATGTTGCTGCTGATCTGTTTCATGTTGCTGCTGATCTGTTTCATGTTGCTGCTGATCTGTTTCATGTTGCTGTGTTCATTCGTGCTCATCTGCTCATACAGACTCATGTTCGTGCTGCTGTTCGAAGTAATGTTTTTATGCTATTAGTGCTTAGTGTATTTTTAGTTGATGTTTTTCTTAGTTCATATCTAAGATGTTATTACTATTTTTCTTTTACATTTTATTGTTGGATGTAACTGGGACCCTGCGTACATAATCTCATTTCATCACATGTACGACATGCGGTGCGAATGACAATAAAGAATCTGACTCTGACTCTTTTTTTTATTGGCTTTTTTAGTAATAAAACAAACTACAGTATCATCAACACCCCTCCCAAACCAAACAGAACAGCACATAGTAAAGGTGTGAGGATTTCACCTGTTTCTCATCTGATTATCTTCTTAATTGTCCACAGGTGTCTTCCTCTTGTCTCATTAGTGATCAGTATTTAGTCTCTGTGACTTCACATGAAGAGGCAGTTGGGTTCCTGACTTCACATGAGAAGGAGCTGGTTTGCTGCAGAGGAAAGTCCTTGCACATGACGTTAATTGAGCATTGTCCTCCCATGGTGTCATGATCTGCTGGTCTGCTTTGAGCTTTGTCTGCACCAAGGGTCCCCTTTGGGGGCCTGGTAAGTAATTGCTGTTCCTTCAGTGATTTATCCTGTGTGATGTTTGTGCAGTTCACTAATTGTCATTTTCGTCTTTCCGAGCCATCTGGTCATCATGCTTGTGGGTTCCTCCGTCGGCGCCGGCCGGTCCAGGTCCAGATTCCAGCTAGAACCGGCCCTGGCGTCCAGCTCGTCCAGTGAGTCCAGCTCCTGCGCGGATCGTGACAAAAGGTACACAGTCAAAACAACATAAGGTAAATGCACCAGATTATGAATCACACCATTTCAACAATACACCAGAGAGCAAGGGCTCATATAATACCGGACATTAGTCTAATGATCAACTACGATACCTTCATTGAATATATTTTAGTACAGAGTCCCATATTGTCCCAAACATGTTCATTTTGTCCTCGTTGTAATATCTCAATCTTTCCAGAGACAATGTGTTTGCCAATTCTCCCAACCACTTTCAAATGTGGGTACAAAGTCCTTCTTCCAAACCTTCAAGATCAACTTCTTAGCGATCACCATACCAAACAGAATGGCTACTTTCTCATATTTATTGGCCAGGGGCAAAACCCCTAGAGCTCCGAGAATTGCAACCAGGGGATCCGGATTCCATTGTTTCCCAAAAGCAGTGGAAAAGAAATTTAAAAAATTCTTCCAAAATGTACGGAAGCGTATTGCTGACACCTGGAGAAATTTTTTTGGGGGGCTTATGTAGTAATAATGTGATACGTATCAAGTAATAACGTGATACGTATCACGTAATTACTTGATACGTATCACGTTATTACTTGATACGTATCAAGTAATTACTTGATACGTATCACGTTATTACTTGATACGTATCAAGTAATTACTTGATACGTATCAAGTAATTACTTGATACGTATCACGTTATTACTTGATACGTATCACGTAATTACTTGATACGTATCACGTTATTACTTGATACGTATCAAGTAATTACTTGATACGTATCACGTTATTACTTGATACGTATCACGTTATTACTTGATATTATCACGTTATTACTTGATACGTATCACGTTATTACTTGATACGTATCACGTTATTACTTGATACGTATCACATAATTACTTGATAAGTATAGATGTCCATCCACATGGTATCAGCACCATTAGCCAGATGGAGCTCAGTCTCTGCAATGAAGTCCTCCTGGTCCTCAAACACCTCAATCCATGCATGTGTCCTCCTACTGCTGTGATCTTTTACAAACATGTTTCTGTTCTCAAGGACTTATTTCAGTTTACAGCTACAAGAGTTTGATTTCAGCTGCAGCTTTCTGACGTTTCCCTAAAATTTGAGCATCATTTGTTAAATTGTTTTTGTGCAGTTTTAAATAAAGAACTAGCATTACCTCCTCTACTCTAAAAATCATCTCTTAAAGGGAACTCATCTGAGCACGGTGAGGTGCGTCAGCCCTCAGACTGAGTGTTGAGGATCACTCTCAGCTACTACCACACCAAGTTCCACCTCGGTGTCTGTAAAACTGAGTTATTGTCCAGTTTGTGCAGCTGTGGCAGCCATCTTGAATTAGAATCCCTTGTAGACGTTCATTAGATGCCATTTGCAGCTTATTAGATATTTTGCTAACAGACACACAAAGACATCTGCAGAAACATCAGTATTTATCCTTTCAGGGCTGACCATTACCCATAATGCAAGTTCGCCCATACGCTTGTTTTTGCCTGCATGCTAACAATGGCTAATTTGCAGAACTTGATCAAGTTTTACTTCATGCTTGGTCTAAAACATGGAGAGATACTGATGATGCTTCACACTGTGGATGACATCATCATTTGTATGCGCACTCTGAGAAGAATCCTGAGCAGAATGGGACTGTACAGAAGGAAAAACCAGTCGGACCCTCTACATGTGGCTGCGTTCCTCATTGACCAGCTGGAGAGCTCTGGTAATCATCACGGATATAAGTTTCACCACCTTAAATGTATTCAGAGTGGATACGTTGTGACTCAAAATACAGTGAGACACCTGCTGACATTTCTGGACCCCAGTGGTGTGGAGCAAAGGAGAAGGAGGCGGCTGAAGCGACGCGTGTATGTAAACCCTGGACCTAATTTCATGTGGCACGTTGACTCCTATGATAAACTGAAGCCGTATGGTATTTGTATTAACGGAGCCATCGATGGCTTTTCAAGACAAATGATATGGCTTCATGCTTTCTCAACAAGCAGTGATCCTAAAGTCATCGCGGGATATTTCATAACTGAAGTTGAAAAGAGGAAGGGGACACCTGCCCGAATCCGTGCTGATTTTGGCACAGAAAATGTCACGATGGCAGAAATGCAGAAGTTCTTAAGATGGAGTTCTGATCCTGATGCAAAATCTTTAAAATATGTAAATGGAAAAAATGCTGGCAAATTTCTTAGTTTCTTGTCTGATTTCAATTTCCTGATATAGTTTATATACTGTATATTGTAGCGTGTGAAGAAGGAGAAACAAACTGATCTGCAAGCAGTTGCCTTTAATCCTTCGAGCGTCAAATCCAGAAACAGAATGAATGAATGAACACACGAACACTTCTTCTTCTTCACCTGGTAAAACCTGGGGAGCACCTCGCTGGCTCCTCCTACTGGGTGAGAGAGATAAGGCCACATACCTCCCCAACACCACACAGCCCCCCCCCGAACACCCAGAAGGGCAAATACAAAACATATCAGTCTCTCACAGGGGCCCTAATCAACCTTCCGACCCGACTGCGTCGACTCGGGGGCGGAGAAACGGCTGGCACCCGTGCAGGAACAACATTTTGTGCCACAGGGGGAGGAACACAGTTGGGGGGAGAAAACGGAAGATGGGGTCGAGCAGGAGGGCGGCCGCGTCTAGGAACCTGAGCCGGCAACACCTCATCATCAGCCAACACATAGGCTGGCTTCAGGCGGTCCACTGTAACCAGCTCTCTACGCCCACCCATGTCTAAAACAAAACTTTTCGCGCCCCTTTCGAGCACCCGAAACGGCCCGTCATACGGAGGCTGGAGGGGCGAACGGTGGGCGTCACGTCGCACAAAAACAAAACGGGCAGACTGGAGTGCAGTGGGCACAAACGCCTGCGGGAAACAATGGTGCACAGGACCCGGAACCAAAAGGCCACTCTGCGAATAGGGGTCCACCGCTTCGGGGAACCGTGGAGCGGCAGCGTCTAACAAAAACTCCCCTGGGATTCGTACAGGCTGACCAAAAACCAACTCGGCTGATGAAGCGTTGAGGTCCTCCTTAGGAGCTGATCGCAACCCAAGCAGCACCCACGGCAAACGCTCCACCCAGCCAACGTCTGTTAGCGCAGCACGTAACGCCGCCTTAAGAGACCGATGGAAACGTTCAACCAACCCGTTAGCCTGAGGGTGGTAGGCGGTAGTGCGATGCACCTGCACCCCCAAGGAGCGCGCCATCTCGGACCAGAGCCCTGAAATAAACTGGGGACCTCTGTCTGAAGTGATGTCCGAGGGCACACCAAAACGGGCAACCCAAGTGGAGAGGAACGCACCAGCCACGTCGGAGGTAGTTGTGGAAGAAAGAGGAACGACCTCCGGCCACCTGGTTGTGCGGTCGACCACTGTAAGCAGGTGTGTGAAACCCCGTGATGGGGGCAGGGGACCAACTAAGTCCACATGCACGTGGTCAAAACGCTTGGCTGGAATGGGAAATGGTTCCAGTGGTGCCTTAGTGTGCCGGTGCACCTTGGCACGCTGACAAGCCACGCAAGCCGCTGCCCAACTCCTCACCTCTCTGCGTAAACCAGGCCACACAAAACGTGCGCTGACTAGTTTCACAGACGCGCGCACACCTGGGTGCGAGAGAGAGTGGACAGAGTCAAAAATGCGGCGGCGCCAACCTGATGGAACCACTGGGCGTGTCCGGCCTGTGGAAACGTCACACAGGATCAAAGGACCGCCCTCTCCCAATTTGACCTCCTCAAGCTTAAGCCCTGAAACGCCGGCACGAAGGGCAGTTATATCAGCGTCTCCCGGTTGGTCAGCGGCCATGGCAGAAAAATCTACCCCGAGGAGCACAGGACAAACGAGCACCCGTGACAGACAGTCTGCCACTGAGTTGGATTTTCCAGCTACATGGCGGACGTCCGTTGTAAACTCTGAAATGGCCGCCAAGTGCCGTTGCTGACGCGCTGACCAGGGCTCCGAAACTTTAGACATTGCAAACGTGAGTGGTTTGTGGTCCACATAAGCCGTAAACGAACGACCCTCCAGCAAAAAACGAAAATGCCGTGTAGCTAAGAATAGCGCCAACAACTCGCGGTCAAAAACGCTGTACTTGCGCTCGCAGTCCCGCAATTTACGGCTGAAAAATGCCAACGGCTGCCATGCGTCGCCAACGCGTTGCTCTACAACGGCCCCCACAGCTATATCTGAAGCATCAGTTGTCAACGCAATCGGGGCCTCTGAATCTGGATGGGCTAGGAGTGCCGCACTAGCTAACGCGGACTTAGCACCATCAAAAGCAGTGATCCGGTCCGGGGTCCAAACCACTGTGTCAGTCGCCTTCCTCGAGCGCAGGGCCTCGTAGAGAGGCTGCAGGAGATGGGCTGCATTGGGAATGAACCTGTTGTAAAAGTTCACCATGCCCAAAAACTCCTGCAACTTTTTAACCACCAGAGGACGTGGGAACTCTGCCACCGCCTGCACCTTGGCAGGCAATGGAACTGCACCCTGCGCGGAAATTCGATGACCTAAAAAATCGATCACCGGTAAACCAAACTGGCACTTAACCGGATTAATGATCAAGCCATGTGCATCCAAGCGCTGAAAAATTTCTTTCAGGTGCAACAGGTGCTCCTCGGTTGACGAGCTGGCCACCAAAATGTCGTCCAGATAGACAAACACAAAATCGAGGCCACGTAACACGGAGTCCATCAGCCTTTGAAAAGTCTGTGCTGCCCCCTTTAGTCCAAACGGCATGCGGAGGAACTCAAAAAGCCCAAAGGGGGTGATTACTGCAGTTTTAGGTACATCGCTGGACTGCACTGGGACTTGATGGTAGCCGCGCACCAGATCCACCTTAGAAAAAATGGAAGCACCCGACAACCGAACAGAAAAGTCCTGAATGTGCGGAATGGGGTAGCGATCAGGCGTCGTCACGTTATTTAAACGGCGAAAATCGCCACATGGGCGCCACGACCCGTCTGCTTTTGGTACCATGTGAAGGGGGGAGGCCCACGGGCTGTTAGAGCGTCTAACAATACCCAACCTCTCCATGGTACCAAACTCCTCTTTAGCGATGGCCAGTTTAACAGCGTCGAGGCGGCGTGCACGTGCGAAAACGGGCGGTCCCGTAGTAGGGATGAAATGCTCGACCCCGTGTTTAGTTTCTGAAGAGGAAAAAGCAGGTGTAGTTAAAGAGGGGAATTCTGCCAACAAACCTTGAAAAACATCTCCTGAAACTAAAACATTAGCATGAGTTAGCGGCCCAGCCCCCCCAGATACACATGGGAAAGTTGCAAAAGTTACAGCGTCAATAAGTCTGCGGTTAGCAACATCTACTAACAGTCCATGAGCACATAAAAAATCTGCACCGATAATAGGAACAGTCACTGAGGCAACAACAAAGTCCCACTCGAACTCACGACCATGGAAAGAAACTGTTGCCCGTCTAGTGCCAAAAGTTCCAATGGGAGAACCGTTAGCAGCAGTTAGCAGTGGGCCACTGCCTCGGCTTGCTAATTCAGGTCCAACAGGGTGGACCAAACTCTTCTGTGAACCAGAGTCAACCAGAAAACGACGTCCTGACAGGGAGTCTGTGACAAAGAGCAGCTCACCTCGCTCGCCAGCGCCCACAGCTGCTACTGAGCGCCGGCTTCCTCGTTTCCCGACACCCATGCACATGGTGGGATGCAGCGCTTAGCTTTGTTTGCGAACCTCCGGTGGTAGAAACACAAAGAGCTCCCCCGCCGAGTTCGCGCGCCAACAGCTGAAACCGCCGCTGGCTCCTCCATCTCCGTCTGCTCCGGCTCCACCGATGTACTCTGCACCGCGAACCGTCTGGTAGCCAGCAGGACCCGGTCCGCCTCCTCCGCCAAACCCCGGTAATCACCGGTAGATAAACAAGGGGAATTGGCCAAAGTAGCCCTCACTTGCGACGGAAGCTGGCGCAGGAAAATGTGAGGGAAAAGGAAACCCCCGTCGTCTGAACCAAGTAGCGACAGCATTTTGTCCATCATGTTCACAGCCGTGCCGTCACCCAAACCCGGCAGCGATAGCAGTTTATCAGCCCTCTCAGTTGAAGTCAAAGTGTACCTTCGAAGCAGAAACTCTTTGAGGGCGCCATATTTGCCCACGTGTGGCGGGTCGCGCAGCAGCGGCATGGCTTTGCGGGTTGACTGCATATCCAGAGCCGACACGACCAAGAAGTACCTGGTTTCATCTGCGTTCACGCCTCGGAGGCGAAAGAGTGCCTCGATGTGCTGGAACCACGAAACCGGGTCACTCTGCCAGAACTCCGGGAGCTTAACACTCGCTGCGGAAACAGAGTCGGCTTGGTTCGGCTGCAACAGCTGGGCAGACGTCGCGGCGGCAGGGTCCGACGAAGAAACAACATCCTCTTCTGATCTTGACATATTTCACGCTGGGTCACCACTGAGGCGTGTGAAGAAGGAGAAACAAACTGATATGCAAGCAGTTGCCTTTAATCCTTCGAGCGTCAAATCCAGAAACAGAATGAATGAATGAACACACGAACACTTCTTCTTCTTCACCTGGTAAAACCTGGGGAGCACCTCGCTGGCTCCTCCTACTGGGTGAGAGAGATAAGGCCACATACCTCCCCAACACCACAGTCCATGCTTTTATTTCTTCTCGGTTGAATTATTGTAACAGCCTTTTAGTGGGGATTACTAAATCTTTTTGGAAAGCACTTTGTAATTTTATATCTGTCAAAGGTGCTATATAAATAAAGTTTACTTTACTTTAGTTAATTATTCGTTCATTTATGTACTGTATTGTATACATAGGATATAAATAAAGTACTTGTTGTGTTCACCACTGGGTGTCATTGGTGACTAAGGTTGAGGTGAAAAAGGAGACGATAGCTAACTGTAGCATCACAGAATAGAGAAACAAAGCATAAAATAAACAAACAATCAGCTTACCTTTATGAAAATGCAGTGAACAAACACACATGTTTGCTGATATCTGATTGAATGTGATCTCCTTGCGCCTGACAGCTGCAACCCAGGCCAACCTGCGTCTCCCGCTTAGATCTTCCATTTGCTGTCCACGGTCTTTTCTATAGGCAGGAAACCGGAAAAACTTTATGCCAGAGTGTCCTGCTTTACTGCCTTTGATGCAACACCAATGACACATTTTCGAATTAAAAAGCACAATAGAACTAAAGCTAACTCTGATCTAACGCCAAAAATACACTACACACGGCTCCGCTCCGCCCCGCTCCGCAGGTCGCAGCTGTGCGAGTCCAATTTCCACTACCTGCGCTCAGCTCAGGTCCGAGTGGATGCGCTGCTCCGAGACGCATGCGCGAGAATTGCGAGATCGCGCGATAAATCAAGTGATAAATAAGTAAGTCAGAACAAAACAATTCACTCGGTGGAAGAAAGAGAACAACTGTAGATACTGCTGCCTTGATATTCTCTCGTAAATGAGCGACAGGACATGGTTTGAGCAACAGGAAGTGATGTATTACATTTCAGAATAAAATACTTTATTTATTTCTTGTATTTCTTTTTATTTCTTGTATTGCGTTTGTAGGCGTAGTCAGAAATGATAGTTTGACAGCATTTTTGTACAAATAAATCCGTATAGAGCTAGGATTAGTCCGCCCGTGGTGATTTTATTTTGTAAATACGGAAGTTGTGCTCGTTCCTTTTCCTGTTGGTGCGACGTAATCTTCAAAAGTTGACTCCGGCACAGCTCCGTCATCCGGCAGAAATAGAAAAATTTCTAATTTTGACGGACTGCCGTCCGCTCTCCGCAGCTCGCCGCCGCCGTGCGGAGCCAGTGTAAACTCTGTCATTGATTATAATGGGTGCGTATTTGCTGCGGAGGTCGGACCGGAGCGGGGCGGAGCTGCAACGCGTGTAGTGTATTTTTGGCGTAAGCTGCTATCAGTAAGGCTCACGACGTCAATATCAACACAAGATGGCGCCCGGTACCCACGTGACACGAGCCGTGACGTCACGTGCAAAGACCTCAGAGGTCTCATTTACCAGACAGACCTGAATTTTAAACGAAGAGTGATGACAACAATGGACAACGACAACAACAGACAATCATAAAGGATGCGTACAAATAAAAATAAAAATTATAAAGAGTCAGAGTAGAGAATCTTTATTGTCATTCGCACCACATGTGGTGCATGTGATGAAACGAGATTATCCACAGTATTCTTGGAGGTGTCTCTGTAGAAGCGAATGTGCATTGTACTTCCTGTCCGACACCGGAAGTGCCTGTATTCCATTACCGGAGTATGGATCGCGGGTGTTTTTGAAAGTTATTTTCATTCATTTTATCGGAGCAAACACAGCTTTTGTTTAAACGGAACGTTTACTGAAATGTCCTACCGGGGTTCAGGTACCTGCTGTGCTGTTCGCGGCTGCACCAACAACCGGACCAAGCTAAATCTTTGGCTAAAACAACAGTGTTTTCAACACGGACCCAAAACAAAGAAAGAGTGTTCCTGCATCCTTCTCTATGGCTGTGTCTGTGCGATCAGGTAACATCTGTAATTTCTTTTTATTCAGGGAGGGTTTATTAATGAGAGTTTTGGATGATTTACTGTCTTAAAATGATGTATGTCAGGCGCGACCGGTATCTTTAGCCGAGTTAGCTGCTAATAAACCTTAGCCGAGAGGCCGGAGCAAACACGTTCGCTATTTATGTAGTTTTAAATTATGTCTGCGCGATCAGGTAACATCTTTTTATTCAGGGAGGGTTTATTAATGAGAGTTTTGGAAGATTTATTGTCTTAAAACGATAGATCTCAGACGCGCCGGTATCTTTAGCCGAGTTAGCTGCTAATAAACCTTAGCCGAGAGGCCGGAGCAAACACGTTCGCTATTTATGTAGTTTTAAATTATGTCTGCGCGATCAGGTAACATCTTTTTATTCAGGGAGGGTTTATTAATGAGAGTTTTGGAAGATTTATTGTCTTAAAACGATAGATCTCAGACGCGCCGGTATCTTTAGCCGAGTTAGCTGCTAATAAACCTTAGCCGAGAGGCCGGAGCAAACGCGTTCGCTATTTATGTAGTTTTAAATTATGTCTGCGCGATCAGGTAACATCTTTTTATTCAGGGAGGGTTTATTAATGAGAGTTTTGGAAGATTTACTGTCTTAAAACGATAGATCTCAGACGCGACTGTGACTTTTAGCCGAGTTAGCTGCTAACAAACCTTAGCCGAGAGGCCGGAGCAAACGCGTTCGCTATTTATGTAGTTTTAAATTTTGTCTGCTACATCTGTAATTTCTTTTTATTTGTCACTCCTCTTTTAACGAAACGAGTGGTGTTCCCACATTTTTAATGAACTAAAACAACAAAGTTTGGACTGTCTTCAACTGTATTACTCGCATGTAAACAAACGGTGTTTCTGGTCAACCGGAAGTTGTGTGCACATTTCGCGCAAAGCATCATGGGGCGTAGGAATACTGTGGATACAG
>JBBPBX010038953.1:0-17803 GCA_038048925.1 Garcialebias charrua
CCATCGCTCTTGCATCATAGTTCAGTTTCTGGCGCATGCCCGCTTGCTCCTGTTGCCTCAGGGCAATTGCATGGGCTGTCTCTAAGCTGTCTGAGCATGGTAGGGGGCCCATGATGTCCACGGCCACTCGCTCCATCGGGGCTCCTAAAACAAACTGTTGTAGGCGGGTGTGAGACCGACCTGTCGACCCCTTCCGTGCTGTACAGAAGTCACAATGGCGGCAGAAGTCCTCCACATCCCTCCTGTACTGGCCCCAGTAAAACCCCTGTCGGAGGCGGCGTAGAGTCTTTGTAACGCCAAAATGTCCAGACCCAGACGCTCCATGCACGCCCTGCAGGACTACGTCTTTCAGGCCTTTTGGGACTACAGTCTGCCACCGCTCCTCACCCGTGGAGGGGTCCTTCCATGACCTCTGTAGCACCCCGTCTTCCAGACGCAGAGCCTCAAACTTGGACCACAACCTTTTAGTTGCCCGCGAGAGTCTAGCAACCTCCTCCCACGGTGGCTTCAGTTGTCTCTCCACCCACTGCAACACAGGCTGGATATCGGGGTCCTGTTCCTGTTGGTGCCTCCAGCTGTCTGTGCCGACCACCTGCAACCCTCTGCAGATTACCGAGTCACTCTGCTGGGATCGGGCCCCCACGCCATTAGCATCCATCTCGAGGATGAAAGGGAGGGAGGGGTCTGCAGGAGCGAGGACTGGGGACTCAGTCAGAGTTTGCCGCAGACGGCCAGACGCTCCCTGGCACTGTTCAGTCCACACATAGTCTCGGTTCTTCTGGGGCACCCACACTGGGGGCATAGGACTCGCAGGTGCGGGGGCCATGGTGGCAGCAATCTGGCTGGGCTGAGGGGAGGTGTGCTTGACAGCTGCGACCTGAGGTTCCGTGTAGCGGGCCACAGGACCCATAAGAGCGTGATCAGGAGCTGTGGGTAACAGTGGAATGAGAGGGCCCTCCTTAAAACTCCATGTCCCCACACCTAAATCCAACTGGCACCCCGCAGCCCTTAAAAAGTCCAGCCCCAATATGCACATGTCCTGCACATCTGCTACCCACACAGGGTGGGTGATAGATCGGCCACCCACATTAACAGTCATTGTCCCCCTCCCCTTCATAGGTGCCATGTCCCCAGTGACTGTACGCAGCTGCACTGTGGTGGGTTGGATCCGAGTCCAGTCTGGTACTACATCAGGCCTCACTAGCGTTACCGTGGAGCCAGTGTCAATCAGGGCCGTGCATGGGATCCCTTCCACAGAGACTGGGACATAACAAAAGTCTCCAACACATGTGCGTCCAACCACCACAACCCTGGTTGCTTGGTCTGGGGCTGAGTCCGTTTCAAAGGAATTCTGAGCTCGGGCCCCCTGTTCGAGCTGTCGGCCCCCGCCCACTGGCGATGGAGGTGTGGAGGCTACGGTCGGGATCTGCGATTCCTCCCTCCCGCAGACCCCATGTCGTTTCCCTGCATCTTGACTGTTTTAGGACACTGCCTCAGGAGGTGTCCCGGTTGGCCACAGCCCCAACAAACAGCTGGGAGTGCGGAGGAGTCCCGCGTCAACTGTAGCGCCATTGCTCGGATCATTTCTGTCAGCTCCGAGACCCAAGCAGGTTTCTCCTGGTTCAGCTCTGCCCCCTCCGCAGAGCTGCATACCGGTGGTTGTCCTCTCAGGTCGTTTCCCGCTGCTACTCCCAGCAAACACTCTCTCTCCACTGCTAAGTCCAATGCGTCTTGCAGGGATCGGGGGTGCATCAGCTGAACCTGCACACGCAGCTCCGGTGGTGCCAGGGCCCTGATGAACTGATCTTTTGCTAGTTCATTCTGAACCCCTGACTGCATGTGTGAATAGGCTCTGCGTGTGAGGCTCTCAATGTCATTAGCCAAAACACGCAGGGGTTCACCTGGCAACCTGCTCCTGTTGCAGAGTTTATTTTTAAAAATGTCTGGTTGCACACATTGTCCAAACCGCCTCTTTAAAGCTCCAACTAGTGCATCATAGTCTTTTCTGTCCTCTGAGCTTAACAACAACAGGCAGTCCAGTGCATCATCTTGTAGACAGAGAGCCAGCTGCAGGGCTTTATGCTCTGCTGTCCACCTCCCTGCATGAGCCAGCAGCTCAAACTGTGCATGGAAGGCCTCCCAGCTGGACCTACCAGAGTACTTGGGCGTCTTCAACGGGACGGTGACGTTTTGGACGACGTAACTGTCATGGCTGCCGCCATGTGAGGCTTTTGGCGCGCTTGGAGAAAATGGCGTTGACGGACCCGCCCCCCCGCCGGTACTCAGTCCTGCTTCGGCAGCCATGCTCGCTGCAGAGCTGCGCAGAGCAGCTTTCGCCTGAGTTATTTTAGCGAGCTCCTCTCTCCGGGCCTCCTCTTCCTCTTCTCCCTCCGCTTTAAGCTTCACTAGGGAGAACGCTCCGTCCATAATGCTGTCGCGGGTGGAGGCGACGAGCCAGTAGTACTCACTCAGCTCGGTAGCGTTGGTTTACTTCTGACACCAATGTAATGACGCCAACACAGCAGACGGAGTCCAGCCAAACGGGGTTTATTCAGAAACAGGGACGAGCTGCTATTACCGAGGCTACAGCTCACGCCTTAACAGAAAACGCGGTACACACGCGAGCGAACACACTGCTAGCTGCCTGCTAACAACAACACACACACCGGGCTCTTCTTCTTCGTCTCTCTTTTTCCGGTCCCTCCTCCCTGCTCCTACCCCTCTCCTGCCCCCACGACCAATCCAACACATGAGGGCGGGGGACAACAGAATCACAACATCTCAACAGAACACAGTACAGTACAACTGAACAAATACACAGAAATACTTGGACCCAAAGCAGAACCAAACACAGGGTCGTTACAATATGTAATATGTTAAGTCATTAAGAAACAATGCATCAGATCCTTTAGTTTGTCCTGCATGAGATTGCAGGTGCCCTGTAAACACTGAGGTGACTTCTCAAAGCCTGAGTGGAGGTAATGAGTGACGTTATTAAGAACACCTGCGCAAGTTCTGGCTGCTTTGCTTTCATTTCCAACACTAACACACAAAGAATTAACGTGTGAAGCAATATTCCTCTTTTTCCTCCCCACATCTTATCTTCATCGGTGGGAACGAGTTGTTTCAGAGCTGCGGTGCAGGAGAGGAACCGCAGGCAGGGGGCGGAAACACGCGCTGACACCAGCTGTGGAGCTCAGACGCGCATCTGCACAAACACACGCGCACGAACACGCATCTGTGTGTGTGCAGGTCAGTCAGCTCCGTTAACTGGCTGTCACCACCAACACTCACCGGAACTCCCCCAGAGTGGATTTAACTGAGAAGGACCTGTTTGTGTTTTGCGTCTGCTTTTTTTAAAAATTTATTTTAAACCTGAGAGATTATCAAAGGCATCTGAACCCTGAGTGGGTTCGGGTACCAGTGACCAGTGAGAACCCGGTGCCAGTCATCATCATGCCGGGCTCCCTGTCGCTCTCGGACCGTGGTCCCGCGCGCCACGTCGCTGCAGCCAAAACCATCGTGATGTCCGGCTCTGGCTCAGTGGTCCTCCCTGTGGTCCTCCCTGCTGCTGGGACGATCCATCCCGCGGCTCCCATCCGGAACATCAAGACGAAATTCGCTGTTCTCATCGGACTCATCCAGGCTGGATCTGTCAGCAACAGGGATATTGTTGAAACCGTGCTCAATTTGGTGAGTGCACCTTTTAGTCACCGGATCTTAAGTCTGGATGTCCAAATGAGACTGTTGATGTTCATGCAGTGTGCACATATTTCAACTCTGAATGGAATGCATGATTTGCAGTCCAGGAGGAAACATGCATGAAAAGTGAGGCACGCGCTCATGCATGGTGTGCAGAGAGATGGATAGCAAAGCCATTTCTGAAGTTTTCACTTCAGTAAAGTCCCAACCTCCTTGTGTTGTAACAAAATGAGGACAGTGAGTTTGAGTTTGTTCATGAAACCAAATCTGAAGCTTCTCGTTTTATATTTTCATTAATTGGAGCTCATCAGCAAAGTGATGGAGACCATTACTTTTTTTTGGTTTGTTTTTAGGTCTTGTACATCAGATTGTCCGAATGTAAGGAATTACCTGTAAAATAATCCAGTTTATTATTTTAGTGCAGTGTGACACAAAATACCAAGTAGTGGCCTTTGGCCAGCTGTAGAACTATATGAGTTGTCCTCTCCTTGTTAGTGCACTAGAGATTAATTACAACCTGTTCTAGCTCAACACAGACCCACTTTGTGGAGCAGAACAAATTGTAGCCCTTGGCATGTTCAGACATGAGACATTACTGCAGTAGGTGCAGTCATTGACACTTTGCAGAGCTGTTTTTGCAGAAATATGCACAAGAAATGCCACTCTGCAATCTTAAACTGTCCCCCCACAGTGCAAGTGGTCCAGACACATTTGCATTATCACGTTTCCAGTTTGCTTTGTTCACCTCTGAATTCTGGGGTTTTGTTCCAGCTTTAATTAAAACATCTTCTTTATGTGCATTTTTAATGTCACCATACATTTTCACGTGATATACAGGTCTCAAGCTTTTGAATCTGATTCTGTGCGACAAAATTATTTTAACCTCAAGTCAGTTCAAATGTAACTTTTATTCTGCAGCATGGGAGCAGATCACACAGAAAATCATTATTCTGTCTGCTTCATCATCCAAATTAAATCTCAGATGCTCTTCGCTATATGAAATGAAAATGGCACAAAAGAGGTGTTTAGTTGCTATTTGTTGTGTTCTTTGCAGGTTTATGAAATTATATCAAGTTTGTAAATCTGATAATTCTGAGGGATATTGTGGTTTAATGCTTCCTGTCATCACATTACAGTATGATGAAACTGAGGTCTGGTGATTTCAGGCTAGAACACAAAAGCATTTTCTTTTCTCTGGGTTTCCCCCCCCACACATCCCATAACAGCCGCCTCCACGCAGGTGGAGCAGGTGGACTCTTTTAAGTACCTTGGCGCAGAGATGGATGCAGTCTTTCTCACATGCAGCACACTGACTCAATTTATATCGAGGCTCAACAACGTCTGTTCCTGCTGAGGAGACCTTTCATGTGAGCAGGAGCATAATGACCTTGATTTTGAAAGTCCCTGATTGAGTCCATTTTAACTTTTAATATTTCATCCCAGTTCAACCTCATTAATGTAAAACAGAAAACAAAATTACACAGAATAATTAAGCAATGAAGTGCAACAACTGGCTCACCCCAGCCCCCGCTGCCAGACTTCTACAGCCGCTCAGTGATCACCGAGGACCCCTCACATCCACTACACGACTGTTTCTGAAAGCTTCCATCAAACAGGCGCTACAGGAAGAATATTAATAGAGAATCAGTTGTAGCATCAGCAGGGATATTCTTAAACAAGTAGACTCATCTTAATGGTGATAATGTGGTTTTTATTATGTTCAGTTTATTTATTTTAATTTCAGTTGTTCTTGTCAGAGTCAGAGATTCTTTGTCATTCGCACCACATGTGATACATGTGATGAAACGAGATAATGTACACAGGGTCCCAGTTACATACATCAATGAAAAGTAAAGAAAAACAGTAATAACATCTAAGATATGAACTAAGAAAAACATCAACTAAAAATACACTAAGCATTAATATCATAGAAAAACGTTACTCCAAACAGCAGCACAAAGAATGCCCAATGTGCCTTATGTGCCTCACTGCATATGCCACTTTGCCTCTATACCAACATCAACTACCTCATACATATACTGTGTACATTAACTCATATGCTGCTTTGCCTCTCTTTGCAAATGTCAATGCTAGAACCTTCAGTTTATTTTATAGATATACTTTTTATACTTTTTATACTACTATGCAAAAACTCAGGACAGTATTACACTTTTATTATTTCATTTTATGCTTATGTTCATTAAATGTTTAGTGTTTTAGTGTTGGTGTAAATTTTCATACTTTTATACTACTATGCAAAAACTCAGGACAGTGTTACACTTTTACTATTTTATGCTTATGTTTATTAAATGTTTTAGTGTTTTAGTGTTTAAATGGTTACTGTTGCACCGAGGGACTGAGAGAAATGCAATTTCAATCCTGTGTATGTCCTGTACATATTGCAGTTCTGACGATAAAGTTGACTTTGACTTTGACAAACATGAGTCTGTATGAGCAGATGAGCACGAATGAACACAGCAGCAACATGAACAGATCAGCAGCAACATGATGTGATATTTTGCAGTGATTATTCTGGTTATTTATTCATGAGTCTAACAGCCTCGGGGTAGAAGCTGTTTCTACACAATGCTCCTGTAAAGGATTTTGGGGGGTCAGTATTAAACTGACACACTTTACCTTAATTAATTACTTATTCAGATTGAATAGTATTTCACGGATTATTTTCTTTTTCAGGTTTACCCAATATTTCTGTGATCATTTATGATGGACAATAAACCATAAAGCCATTAAGTGACAATGAAACGTTGATTTTAGTCACTATGCCCAAAGACACTACCTTTTATTTAAAATAAATCAACTAAAATTAACACCATTACACTTGATTGACTGATTTCAATTTCTTACAAATTAAACGCATCAGCACATTTAATTGTAACAACAGACATAAGTAAATGATGACAATAAAACTTTTTATCTGTCGGCTCTGATCTTAAGAAGTAGTTACCAGCTTAGAATGAGACAAAAGGAGAGGTTTAAGAGGAATAGAGATGGAAGTTTGAAGGAAGTTATTTTGAGTTTAAACCAGAAACTGACACTTCTCCATGCGAAAACCAGCTCGACTCCATTGCACGTTCCAGTAAACATCAGCAACTCTGTACCTGTTAGACGTTCCGTCTTGGTTGGTAGAGTTGAGAAGCAGTCTTACACTCACAGGTCGTGGGCCCATGAAGTCCGGTCGTACCTCGGCGTGTTTATGGATTCTACGTGTTTTGACGCCTGCTAGGTAGCGACGTAGGTGCGACCTATACACCAGTGCGACCTATCTAGGGATTTTTCCCATCTATTGGTGATAATTGGACAATGCGACCTATACACAGGTGCGACCTATACACCAGAAAATACTGTACCTGTATATTAAAATTAACCTCAAATTCATAAAAAAATTGCTGTTGTAAAATAACAGTTATTCTTTAAATTCAGTGTTTCTAGATACTTCCTTTCTGTAAACTTTTATTGTTTTTTGCTGGCCACAGGTGGAGTAATCTGGTAAAAATGTACAGAATTTATCAAAAATATGTGATAAAAGCTTCGATATTTTCAATGAGCAAATTAGTGACATTTTGTGCTAATTGTTGCTTCTTTTTCTCAAAGAATTTCCCATTACTGTCTGCAAAGCGTAGCAACTTGCAAAGACTTGCGTGGAAACCATCTGAGACTTTTTTTTTTGGTTCCTTTTCTGTTTAAACTCAACCAGCTTTAAATAAGAATGTTGGGCACTTGAGAAACATATCAACTTTTTTATGTGATTGCTTGAATAAAAGATTTAAGTGCTCACTAAAAGCTTCTTTAGCAGTCCTCTGAATTCACGATGTCCCACATTATAAAAAAAAACATGCATATAATTGTAAATTAATTGAAAATAGCTGCAGCTTTTATGTTACCTGGAATCACTTTAGTTGATCATGTTTGAATATCTATTTATTAAATTGGGGCAGATATTTTACATGGGGTCCTCAAAGGAATTAATTCACACCAGACTGAATGCATAACAATCAAATGGCATGAACATACCAGGAACTTGTTTGTTTGGCTCAGGCTACAATCAGTTATGACTGGAATTCACTCAGCTCCGTCCCTCTGCACTCTTCAGTCCGTTACACACTCTGATCAATATTGGATCAATATGTCCTGCTACAGTTTTTACAAATATCCCTCAAGGTTTTCGTCCTTGTTACTTTGGAAAACTGCCAACTCCAGTCGTGCGTTTTATATATTTTTTTTTATATATATTTACTCTTACTGCAGAAGATTCACTGCATGTGTACATGATACCACTATTCTTTGTAACGGCCACATTTTAATGCTACTGCAGCCGTGGGGGAGAGGAACACGTTTTCAGGGTCGTGAACACTGCTGCAGAAATTGTGATCTTGTTGTGACTCTGTTGAAAATGATACCAACAAATAGTTCTACTCTAATTTGAAAACATAAGTTTGTGTCTTGGTGACTATTATTTTGTATCTCCGTTATGTGTACTAAAAATTTCAAATGTACCCAGACCATGCAATTGAGTTTGCTATGAGAACCATCATGAATTGACAACCCCAATTGAGTTGGGACTGCTGCAGTCATCCTACAATGCAAGAGTTGGGGGTTCGATTCCACCAGCAGTCACATGCCAAAGTGTCCCTGCATGGGCAAGAGACTGAACCCCTCATTGCCTCTGATGTGTGCCCCATAGTGTATGAATGTGATCTAAAGCACTGATTATTCTTTAAAGTGCTGTGTAAATGAGGACACAGACTGTGGTGTAAAGCACTTTGAATATCTTGATCAGAAAGATAGGTGCTATATAAGTACAGTCATTTACCATTTTACATTCATGCTCGTAATGTACCTACAATGTTACTTCTTCAGTATTTAGTTAACTTCAGCATTCATTATGTTGATTGTTTACCTTCATAAGTTCGTTCCTAACCAAGCTTTATATTAGGTCCAGTTTGAAGCACATGCATGGTTATGTGCTCTGCTTCCTCAGTCAATTTATTCTGTACAAAGTCATTCGATTTCTGCCAATAACTGTTTCCTCTGATCCACGTCATGATAATCTTCTTAGGGTTCGAAGGAAAATTGAAATTCTGATTCTGTGCAAATTTGTTTGTTTAAAACAAATCTCTCTCAGCTGTCTGTTGACTCAGAAGTGCCAATAATGCACTTTCCCACCCTCAACCAAGGACAAAGAAACCAAGTGCATGTCTTGTGTTCTGCCTTGTCTGCAAATGTTTTTGCTTTTCTTTAACATTCAAGCACATTCATGTTTTCAGTTTCTACAAAATATATCTTTCTTCCCTACAACTTTTATATGCAGATGTCCTCATTAGTCAAACAGCTTATTCATCTACCTAATTAAAGCCAAGCTACATTGTCTGTCATTTACTGATCCGTTGCTTAGGTAGCCAATGCGTATCAAGCAGATATCTTCACCCAGCAGGAATACTGCTAGGTACTGATCCATGTGTGATTTGGTTGATGACTGCCTGTGCTCTGAAGAAATGCTAAAGAGAAAGGTCAAACAACTTTTGAAAAAGCCACAATTCTCTTAAATTAGTTTCCCCTTTAGTCTTGCTCCTTTATGCTCATCTGTTCTGCTCACTCATGCGGTGCTACCCCAGAGAGATGCCGGTTGTGTATTATTTGGCTGTTGCCTAAATTAATGTCACGGCTCATCCCGGGAAGCATCTCCCAGTTCAGTGAGGCAATGTTTACTGAAGTTACAGCCATCTCCTGATTGTGAGAATTCATCTTTCAGCAATGTATTTTAAAAAGTTTTTTTCTTAAGACATCATTATGTTGTACAGTCATGTTGTACAACCCATTCATCTAACTGTCTGACAGGGTAATCACTATAATCAGTTGGTATAAAAGTCTACAATACAGTACTGCTTTCACTTGAAGGGCTACGACATTTTGAAGTTGTAACTGTTTTAGATGTAAAAAATTCACCTTTCCCGTGCAGGTGTTGTAATTTGACACACCTCAGAACATGCTTACTCTGTGCTGTTACTGTGCAAAAATAACCTTCCTTGCAAGCAAAACCCAGCATATATTTCTTTAACTGCTTCCTTCTGCAGGGGTTGCCATCGTGAGTGAATTTGCATGAAAGATTTGAGGTTCAAGGTGACTTTATTGTCATTCACATCACAAGTGGTACATGAGGTGGAACGAAATTGTCTCCCCAGGGTCCCAGTTACATCCAAAAATAGCTAAATCTAAAGAATTAAAAAAGAAACAGTACACAACGATCTAAGATATGTTAAACAGTAATAGTGCAATATAATACAGTGTATTAAACAGCAGCCTGAACATGAGTCTCTCATGAATGGTTTTGGAGAGCAACAGCTTAAAGGCAAGAAATCAGCAGCATGGATGATCAGCAGCATAGATAAAGTGTCTAATCAATTAAAGCGCCATTACGGGGATTTTTCTGGTTAATGATTTATGAGTCTAACAGCTTGAGGGTAGAAGCTGTTCCTCAGTCTAGTGGTTCTACACTTCATGCTCCCCAACCTCCTGCCTGAGGAGAGCAGGGCAAAATGTGTGTGTGCTGGGTGAGTGGGGTCCTTAGTAATGCAGGTGGCCCTCTTCCTGCATCTGGAGATGTGGATGTCTGCGATGTTGGGGAGGGTGACTCCAACATCTTCTGTGCAGCCTTCACCACTCTCTGCAAAGCTTTTCTTTCTGCAACTGTGCAGCCTCCATGCCACACGTTGATGCTGGAACACAGGATGCTCTCCACTGCGCACCTGTAGAAGGAGGTGAGGACTGAGATTCTAAGACCAGCTCATCTCAGCCTCCTGAGGAAGTAGAGTCATTCTTAGCAATTGTTTCACAACTGATGCCCTTCCACATGGGCTTGAACCAGCAGCCCCAGGATTACAAGACTGCCACACTTAACCACTGAGTTACAGCAGCCAAAAAATATCCAATGCATAAAATGTCTCTTTTTTTCAATGAGTGGCTTCAAGTAAGTATGAAATATTCTTGCACATCCATACCACCAACAGAAGTGCAACATGATCTTAATCCACTTTACTTTAACATGCTTTGTATATTTTTACAGTTATTTGTTGTTAGTTGCTGATATGTTGGCCCATTCTGGCCAGGGAAATATGTGTTAGACCAACTAGAGGAGCAATGGTTGTACTCAGGCTTTTCCCTTCAAAATTGCAGTTTTACATTATCCAATTGCAGACCAAAGTGTGAATCTTTTGTCTCCCCTGTAGGGACGAGGCTCTGTTTTCTTATTTCTATGGAGATGAGTTACATCATCTCTGATCAGGCAAGCACAATTCCTAATGTTTGCAGAGGAGAGACAGCTCTGTATCAAAGTGTTCCTGCCACTGTGCAGATTGGACACAATTGGACAGAGTTTGATAACTACATATTGAAAGTGCAGATAACATCAGTGGCCCTGCTAAAATCACCGTGATTATGGAAGAGCTTGGAAATATAAAGCTTTAATATGTTCAGCGCGTACCTGTCAATATGACTGAATAGGCAAAGTGTGATTAAAATTCAAATTTAGAAGAACTTATTATGTACTGTAATATCAGTCTGATTTCTTATTGTAGTCAGAGTGATAAATTGGCTGTGGCAGGGGCTTTTATTTTTGCCAAACAAAAATTTGAATGAATATGAAATGACACAATTTTTTCCCATGAATTTAAATGTTTGCCACCCCTCAACAACAAACAGAAATGTCTAAGATTTGTCCGTTTTTACAATATACCTGCCACAGAGTACGCTCGTCAGGAGCTTACAGAGCCTTTTCTTATCTGTGATTGCATTTTGTGAACTTCTGATTTGGGGTCCAGTGAAGCTGACTGTGCTGAATAGTGAAAGGCACTCGGATGCAGTTGAACCCTCTGGTGTTGCCACTGTCTCACAGAGATGACAAGTTGGCGTGCGAGTCTGCAGACCTTTTATTGTTCCAAGGGTGGGCTTATTTCATATAAGATAAACCAAAAACCTTATTTACTTTTTTTTATCTAGGGTGTGTAAATCAAAATGACTCCACACAATAATTCTTGGATGGTTTTGTGTCGGGATTATTTATTTATTTATTTATTTATTTATTCTNTTGCTTGTTTTTAAAATCTTAAAAGGTCTGGCCCCGTCATATTTATGTGATTTTATCAACATCTACACTCCAGTAAGAGCACTCCGGTCTACCAACCAGTTTCTCTTAGATGTCCCCAGATCCAAAATTAAATCTTGAGGTGATCGGGCTTTTGCGGTTGCTGCTCCTAAGCTGTGGAACAGTTTACCTGAGAATTTAAAGACTGCTCAGACTGTTGAGACTTTTAAATCTTTGCTCAAGACTCATCTGTTTCACTTGGCATTTGATCCTCGCAGAGTCTGAGAACAAATTTTGAGCAGGTTTTATTGTTGTTGTGTTAACTTTATTATGTTTTTATGTGCTATATAAATAAAATTGACATTGACATTGACATTGATTGCCGATCACGATCATTCAGGATTTTTTTTCCTGGACACATTTCTTCTTAGAAGACGATGGGTTGCCACTATCCTTACAGTTTTTAATAATGAGTTGGACAGTTCTTAACCCAATTTTAGTAGTTTCTGCAATCTCATTAGATGTTTTCTCTGCTTGATGCCAATGAATTGACTCTTCTCAAACAGACTTCCATGACCACGCCATGTATTTTCTAGGGATGCACCGATCCACATTTCTCACCTCCGATCCGATACAGATACTTATTAACTCAGTATCGACCGATACCGATACTTTCCCGATCCGATACTGTTCAGGTATTTGACTCTGTATAATGGAACTTTTGCACCTAAACTATTCATTTTAACATTGTGTGAGATAAACCCAATGAAGACACTCTTAAGCCTTACAATAGGGAACCCCCTATTGTAAGGCTTAAGAGTGTCTTCATTGGGTTTATCTCAGACAATGTTAAGAAGGGCAGTCACAGAATGTGATTGAACACAAGTGCTCTTTGAAACTGGATCGGAAAAGTATCGGCAGGTTTGATCCGATACCCGATACTTAAATAATGCTGGTATCGGATACCGATACCGATACTGGATCGGATCTGCCCCATCCCTAGTATTTTCAACACGTTATTTAAGAAATAAGAAGCAGCTCATTGCACCATGGTTAAATAACTTGTTGCCAGCTGAAAGATAATAACTCATGCAGTAATTATCCAATAGGAGGCGTGTACCTATTTGATTAGTTAAATCCAGGTGGTGACTGTTTTTTGGCCAGGCAGTGTATCTGATGTGGAGACCAGGCCAATAAAGACTCTAACGACCCTCAAGAGTGATTTGTGTGTAAGTTCAGCTCACTTCAGTATTTAAACTTGGAATCTCACTTTTTTTGTTTCAACTGAGAGAACTCCTTGGATGAGAGCCAAGGCATCTTCAAAAAAAAGAAAGGAAGTCCAGTCCCCTTAAAAAAAACTCACTTACTTTGGGTAGTGAAGTGAGCACCCATTTTGAACTTTAAATTTTGGTTCAGCAAGCCTACCAGAGCAGATATAAACTGAAAGTGATTGTATTATATTAAAATTGAATTCAAATCCTTATCATTGTCCTCAGTTTCTAGACCCATTTGCAGGCAGGCACAGAGCTCTGGAGTTTTTTAAACAAAATTATTTATTTAAAAAACAAAACAAAAGGCTGTCGAGGCAGAAACACTTACTTAAAGACTGTGTAAAGTGAATTTCAATATTTTCTTAAATAAACATTATAAATGTCATAATTGTAATGTTTTAAATGAGTAAAAAGTCTCAAAATTGTAGCTCAATTAATTTTGGAGTTATAGATGAAACTGTGTATAAAGATGTGTCTTTTTCAGGATTTTTTAGGCGTGTTTTAAACGGGACCGCGTTTCGTCACGCGGTCCTCATTAGTATAGCCCCACCCCCTGCAGCTCCAGCCGTATAAAGTCGTTCTTCGCCTCGGTGAAGCCATTCACTCGCGAATCGCAGATAGCATCAGATAGCAATAGCATAGATATTTTGTTCATTGTTAGCTAGCTAATCAATTATGCCTCGTTCCTGCATCTTCCCTGGATGTCGCAATGGTCAGGGCACCCACATTGAGACGCAGGAGGGAGTCAGAACAAACCCAGGCTGCTGCTGGAGTGAGCTGCCACCTGCAGCTCCGCGCCGCGCGCGCGTGTGTGTTGTGTGTGCGTTGAGCTCCTGCCACGCGCGCCGTGAAACGCAGTGACTCGCTGACACAGATGAGATAACTTAGTTATCAACGTGATTACTCTTTATTTTAATCACCAACACAGACCCCGCATGCGATGTGACCGGGTCGGACCGGGTGCAGCCGCTCATCTTCTAAAATAGCGCTTATAACAGCGGAGTTATGAAGTATCTTTGTGTCCTCAACTTTAAAAACAAAAACAGAGTTGTTAGTGCACTAAAAACAGCGTAACTCTTGGAAAAAGGAGCTACTGGCAGCCAGAACTTAGATAAAAACGGAGCAGGTGGATCTCTGCTGTCTGCCTCGCTCAGCTCAGCTCAGCAGTACTGCGCTGAAACCACTCCCACGCGCTGACACGCCCCCACAGTTTCAGACCAAGGGAAAATAATGTATTTTCATGATTTTTGACACTTAATTTTATAAGGAAAACAATGTTTTTAATCAGTCAGATTTATATGGGTGATTAATAACACATATTTATGCCATGTGACAAACTAAAAACACACATTTAATTTCACTTTACACGGTCTTTAAGCATAAAGCGAGCACAACAGTGATCAGTTCAACAGGCGAGCAGGAACAGGACAGAACTGTGTATCAAATAAAAGGGCAGAACAGAGCCTCGGACGGAATGGGAACGGACAAGAAAGAGGAGGACAGAGACGTCTGTGATGGTGGAAGTTGACACAGCGATGATGGGAGTGGTGGCAAGAGTAGGACCAGTGATGATGGTTGTGGTGACAGGATACAGACAAATGGTGGTGGCGGCTGCAGTGGCAGACGGGAATGACCCAGAGGTTTATCTTTTTTAGTAAACTATGACATTGGTTGTAAATTGGTGCTACATAAATTATTAAACTTCATTAATATGCAACAGCTGTTCTTTGAAAGCTTTATGTCCTATGATGAGGTCTTGCACTGCTCTGACAGCTTTTCTTATATTTAGTTATATTGAAATCTTCTCTAGTCTCTGAGCCACCACTCCCCTTTAGGCAGTAGAGATAATTAATTTAGGTCATTAAATCCATCCATCATCCATTTTCTTCCGCTTCTCCGGGGTCGGGTCGCGGGGGTAGCAGCTGAAGTAGGGAAGCCCAGACTTCCCTCTCCGCAGCCACTTGGGCCAGCTCCTTTGGGGGAATCCCAAGGCGTTCCCAGGCCAGCCGAGAAACATAGTCCCTCCAGCGTGTCCTGGGTCTTCCTCTGGGTCTCCTCCCGGTGGGACATGCCCAGAACACCTCACCAGGGAGGCGTCCAGGAGGCATCCTAACCAGATACCCGAGCCACCTCAACTGGCTCCTCTTGATATGGAGAAGCAGCGGCTCTACTCTGAGTCCCTCCCGGATGACTGAGCTTCTCACCCTATCTCTAAGGGAGAGTCCAGACACCCTGTGGAGAAAACTCATTTCAGCCGCTTGTATCTGAGATCTCATTCTTTTGGTCACAACCCAAAGCTCATGACCATAGATGAGGGTGGGAATGTAAATTGGTCAATAAATTGAGAGCTTTGCCTTTTGACTCCGATCTCTCTTCACCACGACAGACCAGTACAGCGCCCGCTTCACTGCCAATACTGTACCTATCCGCCTATCAATCTCACACTCCAGTTTTCCCTCATTCGTGAACAAGACCCTGAGATACTTAAACTCCTCCACTTGGGGCAGGACCTCCTCCCCGACCTGGAGAGGGCATGCTACCCTTTTCCGGCTCAAGACCATGTCCTCGGATTTGGAAGAACTGATCCTCATCCCGGCCGCGTCACACTCGGCTGCAAACCGCTCCAGTGAAAGCTGTAGATCACAACCTGATGAAACCAATAGGACCACATCATCTGCAAAAAACAGAGAAGCAATCCTAAGGCCACCAAAACGGATCCCCTCAACACCTTGGCTGCGCCTAGAAATTCTGTCCATAAAAATTATGAACAGAATTGGTGACAAAGAGCAACCTTGGTGGAGTCCAACTCTCACTGGAAAAGAGCCTGACTTACTGCTGGCAATGCGGAACAAGCTTTGACACCGGCCGTACAGGGACCTAACAGCCCTTATCAAAGTGCCTGGTAACCCATACTCCCGGAGTACCCCCCCACAGAACCCCCCGAGGGACATGGTTGAATACCTTCTCCAAGTCCACAAAGCACATGTAAACTGGTTGGGCAAACTCCCACGCACCCTCCAGGACCCTGCTGAGGGTGTAGAGCTGGTTCAGTGTTCCACAACCAGGACGAAAACCACACTGCTCCTCCTGAATCCGAGGTTTGACTATCTGACAGACCCTCCTCTCCAGAACCCCTGAATAGACCTTAAATAAAATAAATAAATAAATGTCACATTTTTGTCATCTGTGTATGTTTCCCATACTTGACAGACGAAATTGGCCTCTGCATTTAACCCAACCACCACCAGGTGGTGCAGTGAGCAGCCGTAGTCAGCGCCCGGGGAGCTGGGGAAAATAGGTGTGCACTCATAGACACCCCAAGGTGTGCCGTGGCCGGGGTTCGAACCTGGGTCCTTCGGATCCCAAGTCTGATTCCCTAGCCACTACCAGGGAGGCTTAAGAGTGTGACTCCCCTATAGTTGGAACACACTCTACGGTCCCCATTTTTGAATAGGGAAACCACCACCCCAGTCTACCAATCAACGGGAACTGCCCCCGATGTCCACGCAATATTGCAGAGTCGTGTAAACCAACATAACCCCATAACATCCAGAGCCCTAAGGAACTCCGGGCGAATCTCATCCACCCCTGGGGCCCTGCCACCGAGGAGCTTTTTAACCATCTCAGTGACCTCAGCACCAGAGATTGGAGAGCCTGACCCAAAGTCCCCAGGCTCCACTTCCTCAGTGGAAGACGTGCCAGTGGGATTGAGGAGGTCTTTGAAGTATTCTGCCCATTGACTCACAACATCCTGAGTTGAGGTCAGCAGTACACCACCCCCACTATAAATAGTGTTGGTGGCATACCGCTTTACCCCTCTGAGACGCCGGATAGTGGACCAGAATTGCTCGAAGCTGTATGGAAGTCATTCTCCATGGCCTCTCCAAACTCCTCCCACGCCAGAGTTTTTGTCTCAGCAACCACCCGAGCCGCATGCCGTTTGGACTGCCGGTACCTATCAGCTGCTTCCGGGGTCCCACAGGCCAAAAAGGTCCAATAGGACTCCTTCAGCCTGAGAGCATCCCTCACCACTGGTGTCCACCACTGGGTTGGAGGGTTGCCACCACGAAAGGCACTAACAATCTTACGGCCACAGCTCCGATAAGCTGCCTCGACAATAGAGGCGCAGAACATGGTCCACTTGGACTCAATGTCCCCCGACTCCCTCGGAACGTGTTCAACGCTATCCCGGAGGTGGGAGTTAAAGCTCTGTCTTACGGGAGACTCTGCCAGATATTCCTAGCAGACCCTCATAATACATTTTGGTCTGCCAGGTCTGACCGGCATCCTCCCCCACCATTGGAGCCAACTCAACACCAGGTAGTGGTCAGTTGACAGCTCCGCCCCTCTCTTCACCCGAGTGTTCAAGACATGTGACCGCAGATCAGATGGGACGACAACAATGTCGATCATCGAACTGCGACTTAGGGTGTCCTGGTGCCAAGAGCACATATGGACACCCTTATGCTTGAACATGGTGTTCGTTATGGACAATCCATGACGAGCACATAAGTCCAACAACAAAACACCACTCGGGTTCAGATCAGGGGGGCCGTTCCTCCCAACCACACCCCTCAAGGTCTCACTGTTATTGCCCACGTAAGCGTTGAAGTCCCCCAGTAGAACAAGGGAGTCCCCAAGATGCGCACTCTCCAATACCCCCTCCAATGGCGAGGGTACATATACATACATATATATATATACATATATACATACAGTATATATATATATA
>JBBPBX010038953.1:17980-30135 GCA_038048925.1 Garcialebias charrua
ATATAGATATAGATATATAGATATAGATATATATATATACATAAATATATATGAACTTTGCCCTACGTCACTGCGAACTGTGCTGTGGTCTAAATTAAGAGTTTATAATGTTATTTTAAACAGAACATCATTAAACACACGTACAATATGGCAGTATTATCACAAGTATTAGATATCCTTAGTCTCATATGTTCAAATTGAAGAGGACTTTGTCTCAGCAATTGTTCAGCATTACAAGACTTATGGTAAATGTAGTGAAAAGAACCTCCCTGATTGATCAAGGTTGCAGGTATGCACAAGTACTTCTTTGAGACATTATTCAGTCGGAATGTTTGCATTAACTCATTTTCCAGCAGTCCAATGCTTCACGGTAGAATGTGGTCCAGTGCCTCGTGTGGCTTAGCAGTGCAGCTTGGCCATTGCAGCTTTTGCAAAAAACGGGCTGTAGCTTGTCTTCTCCATTCCTAGCCAGGCTATGACAGTCTGTGTCCAGTTGTTTGCCCAAAGAAGAAAGGATGTCTTGTTCTGCTTCCAGCTGCAGCACCTTCTGCTCCAGTCTCACAGTTTGAGACTTAGATGCTTGTCGCAGTTCACCTGACCTAGTTTTATCTTCCCGTTCCTGTTTAAGTTGCTGGTATTTTCTGTGCAGAACGGAATCTTATTTGGTGCACTGCACAGCTGTGCTGCCAGTGTAACATACTCATTCTTCATCCTGTCCAATATGATGTGCAGCGCCACACACAGCTCCTTGTCTGATGCTGAGACGGCCTTAACTTTAACCAGTTGTGCCTTTGTTTCAGCTTGTTCCTGACAGCACACTGCGATCTTGCACTTCGCTATCCTTCTTCATCCGGCTGTCCTCATTTGTAGCCTTCGTGTTTTCTAGTTCCTGCTGGTGCAGCTCTCTCAAGCCTCATTTGCTGGCTCAGAGTGGATCGCTCCTCCTGCAGCAGTCAGCTTGGTTCTAAGCCAGGGGTGATTCTAAGATCTGACATTTTGGGGTGCTTAGACCCCAGTACTGACACTGGCTCTTGGCTTGAACAACACACCTCATGGTGTGGTATGTGAGAAGTGCAAAAGCTTACAGTCTGTCTCTCATCCAAGTACTAACCAGGCCCGACCCTGCCGTCGTTGGGGTTGCTCACCCAGGGCGCCAAATAGGCTAGGACCACCACTGAGTGATACGTTTTATGAAATTGGAAATGGAATGGGAGTTTCTCTTTTTGCGAATGATGGCGCTATCTGGAAAGGAGGAAAGAACTTGGAATTTACTGTTAAAAAATTGCAGGAGGCTATTGCAAAAGTAGAAGAAGGGTCATGTAAATGGGGAGTAAATTTTTCAACGGAGCAAACAAAAGTAATGTTTTTCACAGCAAAAAGAAATACATGTAAATGCAAATTAAAACTCAAACTCTATAACCAAGAATTAGAGAGAGTAAAATAGATTTAGTTTTTGGGAATGTGGTTAGACGAAAAACTAACATGGAAGATACACATTCAAATTTTTTTTAGATAAATGTAAGAAAGTTCTAAATATAATGAGATGCTTAAAAGGAAGTGGATGGGGTGCAGACAGAACTGCATTAAAAGCTATTTACATGTATACTGGATCGATAAAGTCAATATTAGATTATGGATGTGTGGTATTTGGATCAGCAGCAGACACGGTTCTTAAAAACCTTGATCGCATACAATATCAAGCATTAAGACTTTGTATAACAACTTCAGTGGCAACTTTACAGGTAGAAATGGGGAAAATGTCATTAGAGTTAAGAAGATCCAAGTTCCCTTTCAGCCTGGTCTCTCGGTGCAACATACTTGCTATGGGAATTGCACCCCCACGCGATTACCTGAAGGAATACATTCACGCCTTTATGGCAGAGGCATCAGCGCCGTGCCAGAGGCCCCGCCCTCTGGGTATTTAAGCGGCTGACGCCCATCCATCTTTCTCTTTTTTGTCCTTCACCTCGCTTAACACCTGAACTTCGTGGGACTTCTCTGTTGTCGCATCGCTCAACTGAGGTGAGCTTGCTCCCTACACTGAGTGTACAGAGAAATTTTCCTGCATACTGCTGGGCTGGCGAAAGCTAGTCCAGCGTTTTTCTACTTACCTCGAAGTTTTCTTCTCTTTCCGCAGCTGCTTCGCTCGACGGCGCTAACTACGTCACAACCTTCTGCTAATCATTAGCAGGTTAATCAGCGAAAGCAAGACGACAGAGAAGATGGCTTCGAACAAAAGGAAACTAGGACCAACTTCTACTCTTCTCATCTCTGGACATGGCTCCAGAGAAGGGAAAACGGAGGACAAAGAGGAAGAAAACCAGGACGACAAGTCCTCGCTCGCGCCCAGGCCCCAGCAGACGCGGCTACTCTCTCTTGGCGACGGACACCCACGAGGCCTGTCCTGTCTGCCTAGGGATTCTGCACGTGAGGAAAGCGCTGGAATCCCCCGACTCCTGCTGCCACTGCCGTCAAATGTCGGCGGTAGTGAGGAAACGCCGCACGGATGCGTTGGCCAAATCCATGGCTAGGAACACGGCGCTGAAGGTCGCACGCCGCACTAAAGTGCTCGCTCCTGAACCGGAGCTCGAAAACGTGGACCTGGAATGCAGCCCATAAGGCAACAGATGCCCTGCAGGTCACATGGCCAGACCCTACGCCTCGCCAACAGGCTACGAGGCTAGCGGGAAGCTACTTCTACGCCAGGGGTCGTAACCTATGGCTCGCGAGCCATATATGGCTCTTTTGATGGCTGCATATGGCTCGCAGACAAATCTTTAATAATAAATAAAAAAAGCTGATAAAAATATAAAACATGGCCGCGAGTGGCTGGAGCCAATCACAGCTGTCCGCGGGTGACTGGCGCCGACTGGAGCCAATCACAGCTCTCCGCGGGTGACTGGCGCCGACCGGAGCCAATCGGATGATGCGTCACGGACACGGGAGGAGACGTGATCAGGAAGTAAACATCCCTCCTAGTAGCTAGCTTAGCCAGTTGCAAGTAGACGAGGATTATCATACTTTTCAGCCGGAATGGACAGAGCAATTTGCTTTTGTGGAGAGAGCAGGTTCTGCAGTGTGTCTGATATGCAATGATAAAATTGCCTCGATGAAACGCTCAAATATAAAGCGGCACTTCGATAGACGCCATGCTGCCTTTGCATCAAAATATCCTGTGGGGGACAGCAGGAAAAAAGCATGTGAACAGCTACTGGGCAGAGTGCAAGCAGGTCAGCAGCACCTCCGTGTTTGGACTCAACAAGGTGACTGGAATTCAGCTAGTTGTGCTGGTGCTTTCGCCATTGTGAGAAACGGGAAGCCATTCACATATGGTGAGTACGCCAAAACATTCATGCTTGATGTTGCCAATGAACTTTTTGACGACTTTTCGGATAAAGACAAGATAATTAAACAAATAAAAGACATGCCATGACACACTACGTGAGGACAGTCTTGCTGTTTTGCCTCTGAAAGGGACAACAAGAGGGGAGGATTTATTAAAAACGTTCACCGAGTTCACTAAAGAAAAAAATCGACAGATGGACAAACTTATTTCAGTGTGTACTGATGGTGCTCCATGCATGGTGGGGAAAAACAAAGGATTTGTAGCACTGCTTCGTGAACAGGAAAAGAGACCCATTTTAAGTTTTCACTGCATCCTACATCAGGAGGCGCTTTGTGCTCAGATCTGTGGCGAGCAGCTTGGTGAGGTGATGTCGCTGGTCATTCAGGTGGTCAGCTTAACCTCACTACATATCAACCAGACTACAAGGCCATCAGCAAAACCATGCAGCACCAGAAGTCACATTAATGGTAAGAAATACTTTATTTATCATTGTTAACAACAGCATAACAATGTTATTAAAAAGCATTCAGATACTTATTGTACTTTAAAAGTGTTGGGCTTCATAAAATGTACACATTTACTTGTTTTTAGTTTTAAAAATATTGTACGGCTCTCACGGAATTACATTTTAAAATATGCGGCATTTATGGCTCTCTCAGCCAAAAAGGTTCCCTACCCCTGCTCTACGCAAAGCAGCCGACAACGTCGCAGAAAATGCATATTTTTCCGGACTTCCTCATGGAGCTCAAACGCTCCTGGGCAGAACCCGGAGCTCCCATCATGCTGTCACTATCCCGACTCCTTGATGTCGCAGGAATGGGGACAGTGGGCCTTGCCAGTGCACCACAGATAGAGGAGACTCTGGCGGCACACCTGGCCCCCGCAGCCACAGGGACCAAACCAGCGCTACCCAGCAGGGCCTCCCGCGCTTCGGAGAAACAACTCGAGAAGTGCTACAAGGCTCAGGGCCTCGCGGCTTGCGCAATGAATGCATCGACCATGGTGCAGGCGTACCTGGCAGAAAAACTGCAGGATATCCAGGTATCAAAAGATGAGCAGGCTGCAACGCAGGCCATGGAAGAGGCCCACCATGCCTCTGACCTCGTGCTCCGCATAATGGGGACAATAGCCATTTCCCAAGGCAAGGCAATGGCGGAAATAGTTGTCGCCCAGCGCCATCTTTGGCTAACATTGTCGGACCTCCCAGAAAACCAGAGGTCTACTTTCCTCCAGCACCCGATCGAGTCGACGGGACTCTTTGGGGGAGCCTTGGAACGCGTCCAGGCCAGGCTGGAACAAAGATGCAAACAAGCGAAAGCTCTCCGCGAGGGGTTGCTGAGGAAAAGTTTCGCTCCCTCAAAGGAAAACATGCGTGGCCTCCCACGGAAGAGACCCGCTGGTGACAGTGAAACTTTCCAGTACCGGCTGGGGGCCCCTTCGGTGACCCCGTACGGAACACACTCTCAGGCCTGATGAACCAGGATGAACTGACAGTTTTACAGGTTCACCCGCCCACGAGGTACAGGAACCTAACCTTTTGATCCCAGTCTCTACTCGTAAGAAACTACGAGGAACTGGTCACATGTGTGCGCACACCAAACATGACTCGCCTATTGTATGTGTAAACAAAACAAACACTGTTTCAGACATGTACAAAAATAAAAGTACCAAAGCAGAACAGACTGCCCTGGTTCTTGACTCGAGTCCCTTTTTTATAAACAAACCATGTGGTCAAACTGTGAACCACAGCAAGATACACAAGTTCTGCCAGAGACGGTCAGATCTCGCAATATCTTCTGTCGAGCCGACCAGCCTGCTCGAAAAGGCGCAAGAGGGGTCAAAGGCCACCCCTCCAGCGCTAAAACACGATGAGCAGCAATTCAACATGCCATCCAGGCTCAGCGCGCATGCACAGGCCTGGAAGGTGTGTCTACCAAATGATTGGGTCATGACAACGATATGTCATGGGCTCAAGTTGCAGTTCTCAAAAAGACCGCCCCATTTCACAGGGGTGCTGTAATCTAAGATCAACCCTACATGTGCACACGTGCTGAGGGAGGAAGTTTTGACGATGCTGCAAAAGGGAGTGATTAGTTTGGTCTCAGGATGCAAACTACGCTCTGGCCAGTACAGCAAGTACAGTATTTTCTGGTGTATAGGTCGCACCTGTGTATAGGTCGCATTGTCCAATTATCACCAATAAATTGAAAAAATCCCTAGATAGGTCGCATGGTGTATAGGTCGCACCTACGTTTAGCTCTGCTGCAAATGTCTGCCACAGGAGCGCACAGCAAGGCTTTTAAGAAGATTAACACTTAAAAGCAATTATTTGTTTGATAAAAATTATAGCAAATATATGTCTGAGCTGAACTTTTCCTTAATAAATGAACGTAATTGTGAAATGAGCTGGATTTAAACATTTGTTTCACCGAAAGTGATAACAAGCCATATATAGGTCGCACCTGAGTATAGGTCGCAGGCCTTGAAAAAACCATAAAAAGGTACGACCTATACACTGGAAAATACGGTACTTCCTGGTGCCCAAAAAGGATCATTCCCTGAGACTGATTCTGGATCTCAGGACTCTCAACAAAAGGATTAAAACATTTAAGTTCAAGATGCTTACACTGCGGCAAGTTCTCCAGTCCGTGAGACCAGGAGACTACGCATGTACAGTGGATTTGAAAGATGCCTATTTCCATACAGGCGTGTGGAGGAAACACAGAAAGTTCCTCCGCTTTGCGTTAGAGGGAAACGCTTATGAATTCAAAGCTTTACCCTTTGGTTTAAAGACTGCTCCGCGTACATTTACTAAATGTCTGGATGCAACCCTGACCCCTCTTAGGAATCAAGGACTCAGGGTCATGAATTACTTGGATGACCTGCTGATTCTGGCTGAAAGCAGAAAGCAGGCCCAGTCACACTTCTATAAGGTGATATCTCACCTGGAGTCTCTCGGTTTTGTGATAAACCTACAAAAAAGTGATTTAACTCTATCACGGGTTACCGTATTTCTGGGAGTACAGATTGATACTGTCCAGTACAGGGCATGGCTCTCGAAGGAAAGAGTTTCCTCCATTTGCTGTTGCCTGGAAAGATTTAAACTGGACCAACGGGTCCCTGTGAAAATGTGCCAACGCCTTTTAGGCCTCTTGGCGGCAGCCATTCCCTGTGTGCCACACGCATTACTGAAAATGCGGCCCATACAAGTATGGCTAAACCGACGGACACAACCCGCCCTGCCTAGTCAAGCAGAAAAGGTTAGGATAGATTCAGAGTGCCTGAAGGCCCTGGAACCTTGGAGAGATTTGTCCGTTTTCACGGAAGGGGTCTCACTGGGAAGGGTGTCATCTCGTGTAGTCATCACGACGGACGCCTCAAAAACAGGATGGGGGGCGATCTGTAGAAATCAGAACGTCCGCGGCCTTTGGAATGAACAGGAAGCAAGATTACATATCAACTTCCTGGAGTTGCTGGCCGTATTCCTGGCATTAAAATACTTCTTCAATAAAGGTCTGGTTGCTGGACAACATATCCTGGTGAAAACAGATAACAGGACCACAGTGTCCTTCATCAACAGAGAGGTAGGGACAAGGTCCCAGGCCCTCCTCGGACTGGCGCAGAGGATGCTCACATGGTGTGCTCCAAGAATCTTGTCAATTAGGGTGACTCATGTCCCTGGTGATCTAAATTATGGAGCAGACACCCTCTCAAGAGGACCTCTTCTGGCATCAGAATGGAGCCTGAACCCACGGATTGTGGAACAGGTCTGGTCACGATTTGGGAGAGCCTCTGTGGACCTGTTCACTTGCAGGGCTAGCTCACACTGTGACCTCTACTTCTCCTTGAGGGAAGCAGACGCACCATTGAGTATGGATGCTCTGGCACATGATTGGCCAGCAGGGGTGCTCTACTATGCCTTTCCACCTGTCCCTCTGATCGGGGCGACATTGGAACGGGTACGCCAGGGAGCCCTCTCCCTGATTCTCATAGCCCCCAGATGGCCACAGAAAACGTGGTTCCCGGAGTTGATCTCAATGTTATCAGGGATACCATGGCAATTGCCTCCTCACAGGGACCTGCTGACTCAGGCACGTGGACAGCTTCTACACCCACGTCCAGGGTTATGGCAACTTTCAGCCTGGCCTCTGAAGGGAACTGGCTGAGAGCCTAAGGCTTTGGTTGCTTTGTCCCTAAATAAACAGTAACATTCACAAGGGTACCCCTTGGTGTTTATGTTTTGCCTAGGAGATGTCTATTGGAAGGGTTTCCCCTCTCCCTAACTGATCTCCAACATCAGGATGGGCTCCACTTGTCAGTTGTGCCCTATAGGAAAAAAGAAAAGAAAAGGTTTTCTAGTAAGGACCTGGGAGGATACCCTGTGCTTGGCCTGGGTTTTCTACCTCCACATTTGTCACCCAATTTCTTGTGACTTAGTGGGTCCATTGCTCCTCCTGTTTCTCAGGATGCTCCAGAGGGAAAAGGAGATGATAAGTACTCACACTAGTGGAGCATGCTTAGGCTGTCTCTAGCTGGTGCTGTATATATATATATATATATATATATATATACAGGTAGTCCCCGACTTACGAGCGAGTTCCGTACATAAGAGTAGCTCGTAAACCGAAAATTCGTACCTCGGAACAGCTCGCACGTGGCCATCTCGTAAAACCGGAACCGAGCTCGTTAATCGGAAAAAAGACGCGAGCGCTGCGGCGCACACCCGTTTATCAACATGACACTGAACAAGCGTTCTTACTGATCCTTAAACATGCACAGAACTTTATTTACAAGCAGTTAGCTAGCAAATTACACCACACATTCATCTATAAACTGTACTGTACTGTACTGTACCTGTCCAGCTTTTTCTGTTCAACAGTGCTTTTCTGCCCAGCACTTTCAATTAAAAAAAACTCTAAAACAAAGTTCCTTACTACCAACTCCAGGTACCCTGTACAGGTACTGTACTTTTAAAAAGTTGTTTTTCATCACAGAAAACAGCAGTAAACAACATTCCCTACTGTACTGTACTGTAAATAAGTCACACCCATATGACAACATGTGACAGCATGTGTCACATCCATCAGAAACCAGTGAAATGCATCTGAAACAACTCACACCCATCATGAGCAAGTGAAACCCATCAGAATCAAGTCACATCCATCAGAACCAAGTCAAGCCCATCATGAACACATGACATCCATCATACTGTAATCATGTTGCAAACAAACATCAGAAACAAGTGATATCCTCCAGAAAGATGTTGCAAGCATCATGTTTAAAAAACAACACTGCCATAGTGTCCACTCCTTGAACTTTAGAAAGGTAGAACCAGCCAGCACAGAAACAGCATAAAAATGAAAGTTGCCTTACTTTGATTGAAGTGAAGGTAGACGGACAGTCTTTGACTCTGAAGTCAGGTGAGTGGTCCTGAGGATGCTGGAGGAGACAGGATGATGCAGGAAAATGCAGCGAGTTCAGTTCAGGTGTTTGGTCCTGATGTGAGGATGCTGACTTCAGCTCAGCTATTTGGTCCTGATGTGAGGATGCTGACTTCAGCTCAGCTGTTTGGTCCTGATGTGAGGATGCTGACTTCAGCTCAGCTGTTTGGTCCTGATGTGAGGATGCTGACTTCAGCTCAGCTGTTTGGTCCTGATGTGAGGATGCTGACTTCAGCTCAGCTGTTTGGTCCTGATGTGAGGATGCTGACTTCAGCTCAGCTGTTTGGTCCTGATGTGAGGATGCTGACTTCAGCTCAGCTGTTTGGTCCTGATGTGAGGATGCTGACTTCAGCTCAGCTGTTTGGTCCTGATGTGAGGATGCTGACTTCAGCTCAGCTGTTTGGTCCTGATGTGAGGATGCTGACTTCAGCTCAGCTGTTTGGTCCTGATGTGAGGATGCTGACTTCAGCTCAGCTGTTTGGTCCTGATGTGAGGATGCTGACTTCAGCTCAGCTGTTTGGTCCTGATGTGAGGATGCTGACTTCAGCTCAGCTGTTTGGTCCTGATGTGAGGATGCTGACTTCAGCTCAGCTGTTTGGTCCTGATGTGAGGATGCTGACTTCAGCTCAGCTGTTTGGTCCTGATGTGAGGATGCTGACTTCAGCTCAGCTGTTTGGTCCTGATGTGAGGATGCTGACTTCAGCTCAGCTGTTTGGTCCTGATGTGAGGATGCTGACTTCAGCTCAGCTGTTTGGTCCTGATGTGAGGATGCTGACTTCAGCTCAGCTGTTTGGTCCTGATGTGAGGATGCTGACTTCAGCTCAGCTGTTTGGTCCTGATGTGAGGATGCTGACTTCAGCTCAGCTGTTTGGTCCTGATGTGAGGATGCTGACTTCAGCTCAGCTGTTTGGTCCTGATGTGAGGATGCTGAAGTACTGTATGCATGAGTTTGCAGATGACTGGAGTCACTGTGATGCACACAACACATGTTGAAGTTAACTGTACAGAAACATGAGCCCCCCCCCACACACACACACACACACACAAGTTGTTAAGGGCTCACATTGATGTAGAGGAGAGGCGTGGCGACGAAGCAGCGCATGGGTGGTCTGACTGTGGTCAGACAGAAGGTGTTCTGGGTCTGACATGGGTCAGGTTGATGCCACTGGAGGCAGGAGAGGTGGTCTGACTGTTAACACACACACAACACATGTTGAAGTTAACTGTACAGAAACATGAGCCCCCCCCCACACACACACACACACAAGTTGTTAAGGGCTCACATTGATGTAGAGGAGAGGCGTGGCGACGAAGCAGCGCATGGGTGGTCTGACTGTGGTCAGACAGAAGGTGTTCTGGGTCTGACATGGGTCAGGTTGATGCCACTGGAGGCAGGAGAGGTGGTCTGACTGTTAACACACACACAACACATGTTGAAGTTAACTGTACAGAAACATGAGCCCCCCCCCACACACACACACAAGTTGTTAAGGGCTCACATTGATGTAGAGGAGAGGATGCATGGAGGACGCATGGAGGAGGCATGGAGGATGCATGGAGGATGCATGGAGGATGCATGGAGGAGGCATGGAGGATGCATGGAGGACGCATGGAGGAGGCATGGAGGAGGCATGGAGCATCACCTCAATCAGTGTGATTTCATTGCACCCAGGAGGGTTAATCCCTCAATCAGTGTGATGCCAGTACACCCACGAGGGTTAATCCCCTCAATCAGTGTGATGCCAGTACACCCAGGAGAGGAGGGAATGCAGCAGGTGTCACTGTTACAAAAAAGACATTTGTAAGTTAACATTCCTGTAATGAAACATATGAAACCACACATACAGCAAGTTGTTGTGCTTACTGTGATGTGTGTGCGCTGATGTTTGGACCAGGGGGAGGCCTTTACACGATGCTTTGGAAGGATGCTGTGGACATGACAAGACACAGGTGGATGATGAAATGCAGCATGAAACAACGTACGTAAACATAACAGCAAAATAAAATTTACATTTCATTACAGTACATGTACTGTACTGTACAGTACTGTACCTGGATGACAACGCTGTTCAGGTTAGTGGGGAGATGAGCAGGTCAGTCAAGGCGAGTGTTGCAGAGGCTGGCTGGGGAGGAGGAGACGTCTGTGGACATGAACAGAGAGAGGTGGGTTAACAACCAGTACCGTACAGGACAGTACAGTAAAGTAACATTTAAAACAACACAGAAAAAGCAATTGTAAAAGCAATATTTCATTACCTTTGGGGAGTGGTGCAGACGCTGGCTGGCTGACTGGAGTGGAGAGGAGAAGGAGGAGGAGGAGACGTCTGTGGACATGAACAGAGACAGGTGGGTTAACAACTAAAGTACCGTACAGGACAGTACAGTAAAGTAACATTTAAAACAACACAGAAAAACAAATTGTACAGTAAAAGCAACATTTCATTACCTTTTGGGGAGGGGTGCAGAGGAGGGATGGATGTTACTGGGGAGGAGAGGGAGGAGAGGGTGAGCTGTCCATCGACTCCTGGCTTGCTGCAGCAGAGGTGGATGGAATTTCCTCTGCTGCTCCAGCAGATCCTGGAGTCGCAGCAGGGCCCCTCCTGACAAACTGCAGCATGGAGGTCTGCACTGCCTCTTGCCTCATGTCTTCCTGGATCTGCCGGTAGCATGCCAGATCGTCAAGGACTGCTCTGGAGACCCTGGCGAACCTCTCCCCATCCGCATCCACTGACTCCAACAGGTCCAAGGCCTCCTGCTGCAGCCTGAAGGCCTTAGCCAAGACCTCCCTGGTAAAGACCTTGGGCGGAGGGCCTGGCCTGTCTTCATGACGGTCCTCCTCCGCCAAGATGTGATTCTCCAGCTCCTCAAGGTCCTCTGTGGACAGCTCCTCACCTTCTTCAGCCAGCAACTCCTCAACATCTTCCACGTCCAAGTCCAACTGCAACCTACTGCTCATCTCCACCACATTCTGTATCACATCCGTGACTGTGTCCTGGGGATCGCTGGAGGCATCTACAACAAACTGAGGGCAGAGTTTCTTCCAAACCCCAGCCAGTGTGCTCTGCCTCACCTGATCCCAGGAAGCCCGGATGTGGAAAATGCATTGGAGGATGTCATATTGCCTCCAGAAGTCCTTCAGCGTGACATCTGGGTCCTTATCTGTGGCCTCCAAAGCATCGCGGATTACCCTCTGGAGGTAATACGCTTTGAACGTGCTAATAACCCCCTGGTCCAGGGGCTGAATGAGGGAGGTCGTGTTAGGTGGCATGTAGACCACCCTCACGTTTTGGTCGAGGTCATTAAGGTTGGTGGGGTGACCCGGTGCGTTATCCAACACCAACAGGATGTGAAAGTCAATGTTTTGGGCT
>JBBPBX010038954.1:5000-15375 GCA_038048925.1 Garcialebias charrua
CTCCTGTGGCAGACATTTGCAGCAGAGCTAAACACGGTCCACATTTTGACGTAGGTGCGACCTATACATGGATTTTTCCAATTCTTTGGCAATAATTGGACAATGCGACCTATATTCAGGTGTGACCTATATTCCAGAAAATACGTTGTGGCAGTCTTCTGGAATTGCATTCACTGCAAAAGTAAACTGTTGTAAATGCACATCCAGTGAATTTTTTCCTGGATATTTTATTAAAATCCATCCAGTGGTTCATGAGATATTTTAATAACAGACCAACAGGGTTGACTCTAAATAGCTAATGGCAAATTTTTAAACAAATATATTTTGCAATCTGTTTGTGCTCAGACTATGAGTTGGGAAAAGTCTCAGCAACTTCCACAATAAATAAATAAAAACTCAATATCTGTAAAACTGACAGAGCTGTGGCCAAATTGGGACTTTTCAAAGCCATTCAGCCGTACCAGTTAACTTGAGTTAACTCCAAAAGTTAACAAGCAGATGTATATCTAATGCTTTCTCTCTGCAAGTTTCAATAAAATTACTCCAATGGTTCATGAGATGTTTTGCTAACAGACACACACATGCACAAACAATTATTTTTTTTGCCTTTCAGATATGGGCGATAAAAATGGCTACAGAAAATCATCAGCATTAAACGTGCTGCAGACAATAAGAGGAGTCATTCTTTTTACTGTACGACTGTATTCTCATAGTCCGGAAGTATTCCTGCAGCTGTTAAACAACCCATTTCCTCCCCAGTGACTCACAGCCTTTCTGTCCCTTTACGTTCCCAAGAACTTGTCATGTTTGTGATGATACTGAGCAGCTCTCTGCTTTTATTTCAACGTCACAGTCACAGAGAAGTTTTCCTTTGTACAACTCAGAAACAGCCAGTAACTCATCTCACTCAGCCCACGCTGGACACGAGCACAAACACAGGCAGCAGCCACACGTTGTGCTCATGAACATGGAAATACTCCTATTTCTGGTGAAATCAATGTGTTACACATCTCCTGAAAAAACAAACCTTGACCCTTCAGTAGTATCTAACTTCAGGCCTGTCTCCAGACTCCCATTTGTTTCTAAACTTCTAGAGAAAATAGTGGAGTCCCAGTTGAAGTGCTTCCTGGAGGATCACGCTATCCTTGAGTTATTCCAATCTGGCTTTAAACCTCTCCACAGCACTGAAACTGCCCTACTGAAGGTTTTTAATGACATCTTCCTATCCACAGACACTGGTGACTCTGTGCTGCTTGTCCTATTGGACCTCACATCCGCTTTTGACACCATCGACCATGAGATCCTCATTGCTAGGTTGGAGCAGTGGGTGGGCATCACAGGGTCAGCCCTCAATTGGTTCAGATCCTACCTCTCTGACAGATCCTTTTGTGTTTCCATCAATGCTTTTAGTTCTGCAGCGGCAGCACTTAAATGGGGGGTTCCACAGGGGTCCGGTTTGGGTCCTCTCCTATTCTCCTTATACCTGCTGCAGCGGCAGCACTTAAATGGGGGGTTCCACAGGGGTCCGGTTTGGGTCCTCTCCTATTCTCCTTATACCTGCTGCCACTTGGTGCTATTTTCCAGAAACACAACACAACATTTTTTTTTTAGTTGATGTTTTTCTTAGTCATATCTTATAGGTTATCAATGTTCTTCTCTTACATTTTGTTGTTGGATGTAACTGGGACCCTGTGTACATAATCTCGTTTCATCACATGTACCACATGTGGTGCAAATGACAATAAAGATTCTCTGACTCTCTGATACCTTTCCACTTCTACACCGATGACTATCAAATCTACTTCCCCCTAAGAAACAATAGTACATGCTCTATTCAACCTCTGCTCGACTGCCTGGCTGACATCAGGGACTGGATGGCTTTAAATTTCTTAAGATTCAATGATAAGAAGTCTGAAGCCATGTTGCTCCCTCCCAACGACACAATCATGAATCACTGCATCGACCTTTCTGCTCTACCCCTGTCTGAAAAACAAAAAGTCACAAATCTTGGAGTGATAATGGATCCTTCCATGAAACTCAACAGTCATGTAAACATGATCGTTAAATCCTGTTTTTTCCAGCTGAGGTGACTGTCTAAGCTGAAGCCCATATTATCAAAAAATAACCTGGAGACAGTAATACACACATTTATTACATCTAGGCTTGATTACTGCAATTCACTCCTGTTTGGTAGACCACTATTGCACGATTACAACTGGTCCAGAACGCAGCAGCCCGATTTTTAACCAGTACAGGCAAAAGAGAGCACATTACACCAGTCTTGGCCTCCCTGCACTGGCTACTGGTTCACATTCAAATCCAGTTCAAAATTCTCCTGTATGTCTACAAATCACTGAACAGTCTTGCTTATCTCTCTGATTTGATACACCCATATGTCCCACCACGTGCTCTGAGGTCAGAGGACCGGGTACTTTTAAGAGTTCCAGGGGCTCGTCTTAAACGNGTACACGAATTTCTTTTCTTTTATTTTAATTTTTTTATTTGTATGCATTCTAAAGGATTGTGGGAAAAGACCTGCTGCAGGAATTTTATTCTGTCCGTCATGATCACACCACCAGTCTTATGGAAATGAGGGGCAACGTGGCTGAACATTTGGCACAGCTTTTGCAGAAAATGAAGGTAATACTGGGTCAAAACAAATTGTGTGTCTTTGTTTGTGTGTATGAGACTTTTCCTTTCAACATATCTATCAATTTTCTGTCTTCTATTTTCTGCCAAATAGAAGACAAGACACAATGTGGACCTAACATTTGGAGGGAGGACATTGTGGAGACATCACCACCGAGCCTTTCTGATGAAACGCTGGTCTGCACACTTTACTAATAAGCAGGTACACATAATATTCTAATGGTCATTTGGTCTCCAGTTGAACAGCACACTACTGTAATTTCTTTTTATTTTTTTAATTTGTATGAAATTCTAAAGGATTGTGGTAAAAGACCTGCTGCAAGAATTTTATTCTGTCCTTCATGAGCACACCCTGACTAACCCTGTGTTTATGTGCAGTGACGACTGCGATGGTCCCATATTAAATAATATCATTATATAAAAACAACCAATTTAGAAGTTTTCCTATTTCAGTCAAATAGTGACAAAATGGACCAAGAAGATCTCTCAAATAGTCCTTAGACCAATACAGTACATGTACTGATTTTACAATGTTTATTGTTAGAAAAATTCAAAATGCTTGACCAAGCAGTAGTTATCATTATGTTGGCATAAACTGTATTTGATACAATGCCTGTTTTGTCATGGTGGTCTGTTGTAGTTCAGCAATTTTATTCCCTAATGGTTGTATTTATGGCAATTATTTTTTGTTTATCTTCAGGATGGTGATGAGTTCTTTGGCCAAATGGACGTTGGGACCTTGTTGCTGAATCCTGAAGGTGCCCCCCACCCCCAACATCAGATCTTCACCCGGCGAGCCTGAACATCAGATCTTCACCCGGCGAGCCTGAACATCGTCAATGAGGGTGAAATTTTTTGTGGAAAAGCTCATGACCCTGCCAGAAGCTGTGAGTCTCCTTTTTGGGCTCACATATGAACTCCATGTAAACTACCCAAAGAAAATCAGAAATACTGTACCCTCCTGTTCATTCAACAGGTACTGTACAGTATTTTTTTCTTCTTCCCCATTTGGGAAGTATTGAGTTGAAGCTGAGAATTCAAACAGAAAATTCAACTTGTGTAAAAACGCTGCAGGTGCTCTACTTTTGGTTAGGTGGGGAAAAAATCCTATTTAGCAGTTAGAAGTTTATTGTTTTACTGCTGAAGTTTAGTTTGTAGCCATCTTTCAAATACAAACATAATGTGAACAAGTGTTGTAATGTAACTGTTTCACAGAAACTTTCCTGTTCATCATTACTTGTTTTAAACAATTGTTAGTGCCACAATGCTAGTTATTTTTTTTGTCAAAAAAAGATTCTTTTTAATTTTTTTTATTATTATTATTATTATTTAAATGTTTATTTTTTTAATTTTTTATCATTAAGGCTTCCAAATAAAAGAACTGTACGGACACTTTTTTTTAAAGACAATTTACCTGTCGAAGCCATTGAAGGGTTCCATGTTAGTCTTTTGACCAGATTAATGATGTAAAAATGATAAAGGGTACCTCAGATCATAAGATGTTATGCATGTTCCCCTTTGCACAAGATATTAACATTCTTAATTTCACCTATCAAAGTAAAATGGTTAATTTGGTAAAATGTTTGAAAATACATTTTTGTAAAGGCTTAAATGCAGAATTGTATTGACTTAGCACTTTACTCAGATTTAGTTTTGTACTAAAGTTTAAACTCTTGAACATGGTGAAATGTGTACTCAGATTTACATGTTTAAAATGTTACTATTGCACTATTTTTGCAATAAATTTGTGAAAAATAAATTAAATTGTCATTTTTTTGTGTAAGAAACAACAGGTAGTATACAGACAATTATTGTGTAATGTTAAAAAATCTAATTTATTATTATTATTAGTAGTAGTAGTATTTCTAACTAATAAAGATGAGAAATGAATACTGATAAACATGAGAAACAAATACTGATCATCATGGGTAATGATTACTGATATATATGATTAATGGTTGAGTTAATTACTCGTAAACAATGGTTTTAAAAACTTGAGTTGTTTTAGTACAAGATTATCTTGGACACAAGACTTTATGTAAACAGAGCTTGATTTGTTTAGTTTTTGATTTTGTAAAAACTGGAGATCCCCTCGCAATCGCTTTCCACATTCTGCTTTAGTAATGATTACTAATTTGGGTTTACAGTGTACTATGCAAAAAACTCAGGACAGTATTAAACTTTTGTTGTTTCATTTTATGCTTATGTTTATTAAATGTTTAGTGTTTTAGTGTTGGTGTAACTTTTCATGCTTTCATACTACTACTATGCAAAAACTACTATGCAAAAACTCAGGACAGTATTACACTTTTATTATTTAATTTTATGCTTATGTTTATTAAATGTTTTAGTGTTTAGTGTTTAAATGTTTACTGTTGCACCGAGGGACTGAGAGAAACGCAATTTCAATCCTGTGTATGTCCTGTACATATTGCAGTTTTGACAATAAAGTTGACTTTGACTTTTGTGTGGCAGCAGTTTAAACAAACAGGTCAGGCACTAGGACCATGTGGCACATCCCTAAAGTCCATGTCGTGAAGGAGGTACTCCCCTGCAGCTACGTGCTGAGAGGAAGAGTCTCTGTTGTACATTTATGTAAAACAAAACAGAGTTAATGCTGAGTTCACACCATAATTTGTCAACTCTGAAGCAGAGAAAATAAAAATGTAACCTCTCAATTTTTTATTTGAGTGGAGAGCAAAAAATTTGATCAAACTTTAAGATGGAGGTTAATAACATTTTTTATTTTTATTTTTTTACTGAGGGTCCCTAACCTATTTAATCATCTGTGTTCTTTAGTATGGGCAATGTTTCTCTTTGAAAAGTACAATAATAAAAAAACACTAGGGAGTTTCACTCTAATGTCCTTTTCAGTCTGTTCTGTGTCTTCAATCCAGACTTACTTTGTAGATAAACCCCTGTCCAAGCACTTCACAGCTACAATATAAAACTATACACTCCATTTTATATGTGGATAGGAATATTTTTGCACAAGACTTGTAAAAAATATGTTTTTTGTGTGTGTTTTTTATTTTATTTTACAAAATGTTGAAAAAAATGTTCTCTCTGTCAGGTTTTTACTGTACTTTGGTCTCTTGTGAGTCAATGAGTTTTTTTTATAAGAAAAGGCTGAAAAATCAGAAGAAAGATGCCAGTCAGTTGAGTTGTGATAAAACTAAGCGCCTTTGAGTATTTAGAAAAGCGCTATACACATTTTTTATTTTTTATTTTGTAAATTTATTCATTTCAAAGTTAAAAGAACACCAAAAATACTATTTACAACACCACGTAATAAAAAAATCAAACAGTATATGAAATAAAAGGAAGCAGAAGAAGATAAAATCTTATGTCTGCCCCTTCTTTAACAAAATTAATTCAAACAATTAATTCAAACACAGTAATCCACACAAAAAACACTACACAATCAAAATGTATAAAATAAAATGTATTATTATTATAAAACCTTTTTCATTTAAATGTACTTTCAAAGTCTTGTTTGACCTTACAACTTGATTCACCTGAATAATAACAAAAAGGCAACTAAAGTAAAATCTTTGGCTTTTTGAGCTTACCGGTAGTTTAGTCCTATCTTCCCTTGATACATCTGTCTATTTGTCAACATTTTCTTTTTTAAACCCCCATGTGTTTAATCATTTCATGTTAAGTAGTTTTGATTGCAGACTCTGCGACCAGTCTTCTTTTTAAATAATCTGTTTACAAGATTGAATAAGATTGAACCACCTTATCATGGTGGAGGAGTTTGTGTGCCTGAATTTTCCTAGGAGCTCTGCTGTCAGGGTGATTGTTATTGCCCCTGGTGGAGTCTCGCAGATTGGTTCTGTGTGACAGGCCAGACAAAGAGCGATTCAGAAGACTTTTATGGACATAAAGGAACAAGGATCTCAGTGTCCCTTTGCCCAGGCGTGGGTTACCGGGGCCCCACCCTGGAGCTAGGCCTGGGGGAGGGGCTCATCGGCGAGCACCTGGTGACCGGGTCTCTACCCATGAGGCCCGGTCGGGCTCAGCCCGAAGGCACAACATGGGTTTGCCTTCCTGTGGACCCACCACCTCCAGGAGGGGCCATAAAAGTTGGGTGCATGATGCCATGGGCAGTGGCTGAAGGCGAGGTCCTTGGTGCTCTGACCCTAACTCACCAACGCTCTTGGGAGATAGAACATAGGGGTGGGCGATATGGCTCAAAAATTATATTGTGATATTTCAGAGCATTATCACGACAACGATAAATTTCGTGTTACAACAAAAAAAATCAAATTTATTTATTTGACAAAATTAACTTAACATGTTGCTTTGCAGTATTATATAATTTTTTTTTAAAACAACAAGGGGTAATTTTACTGAAATTACTTTATTTAGTAAAGTATTCAGTCTCCAAGTATAAAAAAAATAAATAAAAAAGATATTTTATTTACATTGAAAAGTCTGCACAAAATATAGATCAACAAAATCCACCACAACGACTAAAGTGCAGATGTAATTTCCTAAAACAACTAAATAAAATGAATCTTAAAATCTGTTGAGCATAAATGTAACAAACAAAATATATGTTGCCTTTAAATGAGCTGTAACTTCCAGAACTTGTAACAAGGTGATAAGCTGACCCTGAAGCTTGTTCGTGTTTCAGCTTCATCTATTCATGCAGGAATGATTCATTTTTCGGATTCATTTTTTTTACTGATCTGTCTCTGATCACCTGCCTCTTGGTCCGTGGACCGACTGTGGAACTTAAGAGACAGCTGAGCTGTGCGTTTGTACTGACATTTTAGAGCGAGGTAGAGATGCAGCTCAGAGCGGGGCGGGGGGAGGGGGGACAGTTTAGTTGTCTGTACCTGCAGTTTAGAGCAGGGGGAAGAGAAGCTGAGACACGCGTTGTTTGTTTTTAGCTACCTAGTATTTCACGCAGACTGGTGGAGGGGGGTGCGCAGTTCAGTTTGGTCGTTTGAAGCGCTCGGTTGTTAAGGGGGCAGGGCGCCCAGACGTATTATGTCGCGAAATTAGCATATCATGATATAACTTTTTTGCCCGGGCAAGATTTTTTTTTACCGGTATTACCAGGAACAATATGATATGGCCCAGCCCTTATGGAACGTGACCTCGCTGGCAGGGAAGGAGTCTGAGCTTGTGTGTGAGGTTGAGAGGTACCGACTAGATATAGTTGGGTTCACCTCGACACACTGCATGGGCGTCGGAACCACGTGGGCTCCGGAACCAATCTCCTTGGGAGGGGCTGGACTTTATTCCACTCTAGAGTTGCCCATGGTGAGAGGCACCGAGCTGATGTTGGTCTACTTTTAGCCCCCCTGACTTGAAGCCTGTGTGTTGAAGTTTTCCCGGTGGATGAGAGGGTGGCTTTCCTGCATCTTTGGGTGGGGGCTAGCTCTGACTGTTGTTTGTGCTTATGAACTGAATGGCAGTTTGAAGTATCCAGCCTTTTTGGAGTCCTTGGTGAGGGTGCTGGAGGTGCTCCAGCTGTGGATTCCTTTATTCTGCTGGGGGACTTCAATGCCCACCTGGATAATGACAGTGTGACCTAGAGGGGCGTGACTGGGAGGAGCGGCCTCTCTGATCTGAACCCGAGCAGTGTTCTGTTGTTGGACTTCTGTGCTAGTCATAGTTTGTCCATCACAAACACCATGTTCGAACATAAAGGTGTCCATAAGTGCACTTGGCTAAAGGATGCCCTAGGTCATAAATGTTAGCAAAACATCTTATAAACCACTGGGCAGATTTTTGTAATGATACTGTCATTGTCACATTCGGTTTTGGATTCAGAATAAGCCAGAAACAAGAGTACAATAAAGAACAGTTTTTATTCATTTGGCTGCTGCTGGGAGTCAGGGTCCAGGTTGGAGTCCGGTCTTTTCAATCTTGTAACGTGGCGGGTGCTGTGGTCGATCTCCAGCCGGGGTCGTCACTCAGATTGAGCTGCTACAGTGGGATGGACTGAAGGTGTGATCCAGGCAGGGGGAATCCAGATACGTGGTCCAATGGTCATAACGGGGGTCAAGCACAGGGAAGCAGAAAACAGAGCCAAATCGTAATCCGTAGTTTTGGTCAAAAAGGGGAGCGCAGAGTTGTAAACAGTGGTCAGATGAGCAGGTTAAATCCAAAAGGGTCAGGCAAGGCTAAATGCTGCGCGTGCCACGCGATAATAGCTCCGTGCTGAAACACACCCAGGAAATTTTGTTCCGCGGTGCATATATTCCCCTGTTAAGAACGTTTAATCAGAGAGTCAGAGTCAGAGTCAGAGAGTCTTTATTGTCATTTGCACCGCATGTGGTACATGTGATGAAAACGAGATTATGTACACGGGGTCCCAGTTACATCCAACAACAAATGCAAGAGAAAAACAGTAATAACATCTAGAATTAACTAAGAGAAACATCAACTAGTAATACACTAAGCCCTAATGTAGTGGAAAAACATCATTATAAACAGCAGCACGAACATGAGTCTGTATGAGCAGATGGTCACAGATGAACACAGCAACAAGAAAACAGATCAGCATCAGCATGATGTGATATTTTGCAGTGTTTATTCTTATTATTTATTTATTCATGAGTCTAACAGCCTCAGGGTAGAAGCTGTTCCTCAGTCTAGTGGTTCTACATTTGATGCTCCTCAACCTCCGTCCTGAGGGGAGTGGGGCAAAGAGTGAGTGTGCTGGGTGAGTGAGGTCTTTCATGATGCAGGTGGCTCTTTTCCTGCATCTGGAGGTGTAAATGTCTGTGATGGTGGGGAGACTGACTCCAACAGACTTCTGTGCAGCCTTCACCACTCTCTGCAGAGCTTTCCTCTCTGCAACTGTGCAGCCTCCATGCCACACGTTGATGCTGGAGCACAGGATGCTCTCCACTGCACACCTGTAGAAGGAGGTGAGAACTGGGCTGCTCAGACCAGCTCGTCTCAGCCGTCTGAGGAAGTAGAGTCTCTGATGACCTTTCTTGATCAGGCTGGTGGTGTTGTTGCTCCAGCTGAGGTTATCATTCATGTGTACACCCAAGTATTTGTAGCTGGAGACCACTTCCACTGCAGATCCACCTATGTTCAGTGGGGCATGGGTGTGTTTGTTCCTTCTGAAGTCCACAATCATCTCCTTTGTCTTCTTCACATTCATGTGAAGATTATTCTCTTTGCACCAGCTCTCCAGGTGTTCCACCTCCTGTCTGTAGCTGGACTCATCATTGTTTGTGATGCATCCCACCACCGCTGTATCATCTGCAAACTTAACAATATGACAGCCTGGATGTGTGGCTGTACAATCATATGTGAGCAGAGTGAACAGAAGAGGGCTCAGCACACATCCTTGGGGAGAGCCAGTGCTGAGGGTAATGGTGGAGGAGGAGAAGTTGTGGATCTTCACGGACTGTGGTCTGTTTGTTAAGAAGTCTAGTACCCAGTTACAAATGGAGGGGCTTAGTCCAAGTGTGGATAGTTTGTCTATCAGAGTTTGGGGGATCATGGTGTTGAAGGCAGATGTGAAGTCCACAAAGAGCAGACGCACGTATGAGTCCTTCTGATCCAGGTGGGTGAGAGCAGTGTGGACCACAGAGGAGATGGCGTCCTCTGTTGATCGGTTCTCGCGGTATGCATTAATGAGTGAAAAAATAACTGAAACGGTACGCAGGTGGACCGAACCGAACGTGGTGTACCGAAACGATTTGGTACACCCATTACAACCGTTACATGCCTAATAAATATATATACA
>JBBPBX010038954.1:15447-30134 GCA_038048925.1 Garcialebias charrua
CACACACACAGTATACTGTATATATATATAGGTATGAGTACCGGTATATATATTTATAGAAACTGACTGCAAAGCCATGAATATTCTAAGTTCTTTATACATATGTACTGTATTTTGTTGCTGTGTTCTGTCATGTTCTTTGTAGGTTTACAGACAGCGTTCGGGTGTATTTTTCTTGTGCTCTCTTTGTGTACATTTCTTACACTTCGTAATCTTACTTTCCGTCTTTCCATTCTTTCTAATAAAAAAAGGTAAAACAATGTAAGTTGTGGAAATAATTCTGTTGCAGCAGAGCGTTGATTTCTGCAGCGTTTGCACAGGACTGAAGGATTGAGCTATTTTAGGATGTGTTTATAGTGCAGGTCAGATCTTTGAGCTGGAGTTTTCCTCTCTGAGATGAGCAGATAATTAAATAGATAAATAAAAGAGATTCTCGTCCACGCGTTTGTCTGCTCAGATAAAAAAATATCAACATTTGTGTCTTTATATGTTTCAGATCCAGCAAGAGGAGAAACTCTTCCAGCAGGAGTCTCCTTTTAAACAGAGTATCTCCAAGCAGGACGGTGACACTGCTGAGAGACATTTTGTCTTCCGGTGCACCCGCCCTCACCCCTCTCGGCCCCCCGTCATGCCCACACTACCTGAGGAAGAGGAGGACTCTCCTGAGGAGATGGACAGCTCCTCCAGCTCTCCCATAACAGTGAGTCCAGACATCTTCAACACCTGAACACATCGGTCATTTGGCTGCAAGAGAGAATTCCACCTGTGTTTTTACTAAAATCTGCTCCTGAAATGAGTTTCTTTCTCCTCCAGCATGTTGCTTTAAATTACAAGTAGAAGCTCCTGATTGGTCCCTCTTGAATTGAAGCACATTGTACTTTTTTTTATCAGCTGAACATTCCCCTCTTGCAGATGCTTCCTGTTCAAACTGAGCAGAAAAGAAAAGCAGAAGTGAAGAATTCTGCAAACTGAAACGCTGGCGCCGCAAAGCACGTTTGATTTTGTCCCTGCCTTAATTAACTCCCACAGAAAGTCAACAAATAAGTCTCATGCACTCAGTTTCTTGATGCTTTATGGGCATTTGAAGGTCTTTCATCAGACATGACTCAAAAGTGAAGCCACTGAGAAATAGACGATTTGAGAATTTTAATGTAAATTTAATAAAAGTGTCTCAGGAAGACTACAATGGTTTATTCTTGTAGAGCATTTCTGAAACTATTAACCCAGCCCCATCCAGCCTAAAATAGTTTATTCCCAAGCTAAATAAATGCATAGCCAAAGGTTGACTTCAAGTTTTGAAAAGATGTAAACTTATGAAGTTATTCAAATGTCACAGCTGCCATTTTCCATTTCCGAAACCATTGGGCAAATTTCGCACGGTTGGTGAGGTGCAGATGCAGGCAGACTCGGAGAGCTCAAATTAAAATGTATTTATTTATTTATTTATTGTTCATTCATTTTATAATAAAATTCAAAACAATTAGCATATATATAATAAGAAAAAGAAAAAGAAAATAGAAAATGAAAGGCAGCAGATGAAGAAAAAATCTTATTATATCTGTAACCATTTTCTTTAAATACCAAAACAAAATGAACAACTCATTTAACTTCCTTTATCTTACAATTACTCATTAAAATCCATTCAGATATATGTTTTTAACAATTTAACCTTAACCATTCTTTTCAATACAAACACTGATTTAGCTTATTTAACTTCTGTCTCCAAGTCATTCCATAACCCAACTCCCTGAATTATGGTAGACAATTTTAAACTAGTTCTATACTGAGGTTTCACATATACAGTATGTCCCCTTAAGATTATAACAACTTAATCTTTTTACAAAATACATTTGGATATTTGAAGGCAGTGCATTATTCTGAGCTCTATACATAACTGACAAAATATTATAATCCACCAAATCATAGAACTTCAGCAATTTCATGTGATAATAATATACTTGATGGATGATAGTAATGTTTTCTAGTGATAATTCTAACAACTCTTCTGCAAAATAAAAATAGGCTTTGTAATTCGAAAGACTGGGTGGACATGGATATGATGTTTGTGAAGGACATAATGAGCCATGTTATTGAGCCGTTCACATACATATGTAACTTATCATTTTCAACAGGAATATTTCCAGATAATATGAAAGTAGCTAAGGTCGTTCCTCTTTTTAAAAATGGTGATAAATGTGTATTCAACAATTATAGACCTATATCCTTGTTACCACAGTTTTCAAAAATTCTTGAAAAACTATTTGTAAACAGACTAGATCAATTTATAGATAAACAAAATATTCTAAGCAACAGTCAGTATGGGTTTAGATCAAAAAACTCTACATCAATGGCTCTCATGGAATTAATGGAACAAATAACTACTGCTGTCGATCAAAAACAATATTGTATCAGTATTTTTGTTGATTTAAAAAAAGCATTCGATACTATTGATCACACCATTCTCCTAGAAAAACTGAACAAATATGGTATTAGAGGACCAGCATTACAGTGGGTATCTAGCTACTTAAAAGATAGGAAACAATTTGTACAAATAAATGATGTAAGATCTGACCTCTGTAATATCACATGTGGAGTTCCCCAAGGCTCTGTACTTGGACCAAAGCTTTTTATTTTATATGTGAATGACTTGGTAAATGTGTCAGGACTCCTTAAATGTGTACTTTTTGCTGATGATACCACTTTTTTCTGTTTAGGTGAAGATATAGAACAAATGTTGGAATTGATAAAGACAGAATTTGTCAAGATACAAACTTGGTTTAAAATAAATAAATTATCATTAAATCTAGAAAAAAACTAATTACATGATATTCGGTAATAGAAAAGAAAACTGTTGATGTTCCACTCAAAATTGAGGATGTTGAGATTTGTAGAGTGAGTGAGGTGAAGTTTTTGGGTGTTATCATTGATGACAAACTGACATGGAAACAACACATAAATTCTGTAAGAATAAAAATAGCTAAATCGATTGCAGTACTGTACAAAGTCAGAGACCTATTGAATGATAAAGCTCTGTATTTGTTGTATAACACAATCATTGTTCCACACTTAATCTATTGTATTGATGTTTGGGGGAAAGCGTGTAAAACAATCACAAAGCCTATTTTTGTATTACAGAAAAGAGCTGTAAGAATTATCACTAGAAAACATTACCGTCATCCATCAAGTACATTATTTTATCAACTGAAGTTATTGAAGTTCCATGATTTGGTAGACTATAATATTTTATCAGTTATGTATAGAGCTCAAAATAATGCATTACCTTTAAATATCCAAATGCACTTTGTTAAAAGACAAAGTTGTTATAATCTTAAGGGGACAGAGATGTTTGTAAAACCACAATTCAGAACCAGTTTGAAGGGACGTTCTACCTCAATCCAGGGAATTAGATTATGGAATGGCTTGGAGAATGTAGTTAAAAATGCCAAGTCAATGTTTACATTTAAGAAAATGATCAAAACAAATGTGTTAAAAATATATATGAAATAGCGTAATGTGTATTGTATTAGTTAGAAAATTAGAAAGAGTTAGTCATTTTGTACTGTTGGTTGAAGATTATTATTGTTTAATCTGATTGTTGGAAAAAGTTGGTTGAAGATTATTATTGTTTACATGGTTGATTATTGTTGTTTAATCTGATTGTTGGAAGTAAGGGGCAGATATAATAAGATTTATTCTTCTTTCTGCTACCTTTCATTTTTTTACATTTTGTACACTATCATTTATGAGATTGTCTTGTATTGTTTCTTTTGTAAAAAAAAAATGAACAAATTTAATAAACATAAACATAATTGATTTGCATGCCTTTCCCCAAATGCTAACACAATAAATTAAATGTGGAACAATAATTGTATTATACAACAAATACAGTGCCCTGTTGTTCAATAAATCTCTGACTCTGTAAAATATCGCAATAGATTTAGATATGTTCGTTTTAACAGAACTTATATGTTGTTTCTATGACCATTTGTCATCAATGATGACACCCAAGAATTTCGTCTCATGAACTCTATGAATCTCAGATTTGAAATGGAACATCAATAAATGTATTTATATTACTAAATATCATATACTGTAACTGGCTTTATCCAAGTTTAATGATAATTTATTGCTTAAACCAAAGCTGAACTTACAAGTCCAGTCATCATTAATTCCAAAATCTGTTCAATATTTTTACCAAAACTAAAAAATGTGGTATCATCAGCAGAAAGAATGCATTTAAGGAGTCCTGACACCTTTACCAAATCATTTATATATAAAATAAATAACATCGGTCCTAGTACCGATCCTTGAGGAACTCTGCATGTACATTAATTCATTCAACCTTTATTTATACAGGCTAGCCTCGTTGAGTCACGGGGACTCATTTACAAGAGGGACCTGTCTCACTCACACCAAACAACCATCCACTCTCACACTCACACCTAGGGTCAATTTAGAGTCACCAATCAGCCTAACAAGCATGTTTTTTGGTCTGTGGGAGGAAACCGGAGTACCCGGAGGAAACCCACGCATGCACGGGGAGAACATGCAAACTCCACCCAGAAAGGCCCCGGACCGGGATTTGAACCGGCAACCTTCTCGCTGAGAGGCAGCAGCTCTACCAGTTGTGCCACCGTGCTGCCCAATAATAATAGTGCTGTGGTCAGATTTCACATCATCCATGTGTACAAACTGTTTCCTTTCCCTCAAGTAACTATATACCCACTGGAGCACTAATCCTCTAATACCATATTTGTGTAGTTTATCAAGGAGTATAGTATGATCAACAGTATCAAACGCTTTTTTTAAATCAACAAACACACCAACACAGTATTGCTTTTGATCAACAGCAGTTACTTGTTCCATTAATTCCATAAGAGCCATGGATGTGGAATTCTTTGCTCTGAACCCATATTGACGGTTAGTGAGACTATTATGTTTTTCAAAATAATCAAATAAAACTATTTAAACACATGAAAACAAGACGTTGACGAGGCAGCAACAGCTTACAAAAACTCAGGAAGGGAGCAGGAAGAGGACCGAGGCATCTGAAATATATTCAGGATAATGAGCCGCTGAGGTGGAGACAAGGGACCAAACTGAGTCAAACTGAACGTGGGAAAACCTGGACTGGATCTTGAACAGGGACAGGTGAAAACCTGGACTGGATGTTGAACAGGGACAGGTGAAAACCTGGACTGGATGTTGAACAGGGACAGGTGAAAACCTGGACTGGATGTTGAACAGGGACAGGTGAAAACCTGGACTGGATCTTGAACAGGGACAGGTGAAAACCTGGACTGGATGTTGAACAGGGACAGGTGAAAACCTGGACTGGATGTTGAACAGGGACAGGTGAAAACCTGGACTGGATGTTGAACAGGGACAGGTGAAAACCTGGACTGGATCTTGAACAGGGACAGGTGAAAACCTGGACTGGATGTTGAACAGGGACAGGTGAAAACCTGGACTGGATCTTGAACAGGGACAGGTGAAAACCTGGACTGGATGTTGAACAGGGACAGGTGAAAACCTGGACTGGATCTTGAACAGGGACAGGTGAAAACCTGGACTGGATGTTGAACAGGGACAGGTGAAAACCTGGACTGGATGTTGAACAGGGACAGGTGAAAACCTGGACTGGATCTTGAACAGGGACAGGTGAAAACCTGGACTGGATGTTGAACAGGGACAGGTGAAAACCTGGACTGGATCTTGAACAGGGACAGGTGAAAACCTGGACTGGATGTTGAACAGGGACAGGTGAAAACCTGGACTGGATGTTGAACAGGGACAGGTGAAAACCTGGACTGGATGTTGAACAGGGACAGGTGAAAACCTGGACTGGATGTTGAACAGGGACAGGTGAAAACCTGGACTGGATGTTGAACAGGGACAGGTGAAAACCTGGACTGGATGTTGAACAGGGACAGGTGAAAACCTGGACTGGATCTTGAACAGGGACAGGTGAAAACCTGGACTGGATGTTGAACAGGGACAGGTGAAAACCTGGACTGGATGTTGAACAGGGACAGGTGAAAACCTGGACTGGATGTTGAACAGGGACAGGTGAAAACCTGGACTGGATGTTGAACAGGGACAGGTGAAAACCTGGACTGGATCTTGAACAGGGACAGGTGAAAACCTGGACTGGATGTTGAACAGGGACAGGTGAAAACCTGGACTGGATCTTGAACAGGGACAGGTGAAAACCTGGACTGGATCTTGAACAGGGACAGGTGAAAACCTGGACTGGATGTTGAACAGGGACAGGTGAAAACCTGGACTGGATGTTGAACAGGGACAGGTGAAAACCTGGACTGGATGTTGAACAGGGACAGGTGAAAACCTGGACTGGATGTTGAACAGGGACAGGTGAAAACCTGGACTGGATCTTGAACAGGGACAGGTGAAAACCTGGACTGGATCTTGAACAGGGACAGGTGAAAACCTGGACTGGATCTTGAACAGGGACAGGTGAAAACCTGGACTGGATGTTGAACAGGGACAGGTGAAAACCTGGACTGGATGTTGAACAGGGACAGGTGAAAACCTGGACTGGATGTTGAACAGGGACAGGTGAAAACCTGGACTGGATGTTGAACAGGGACAGGTGAAAACCTGGACTGGATGTTGAACAGGGACAGGTGAAAACCTGGACTGGATCTTGAACAGGGACAGGTGAAAACCTGGACTGGATCTTGAACAGGGGCAGGTGAAAACCTGGACTGGATCTTGAACAGGGACAGTTGAAAACCTGGACTGGATCTTGAACAGGGGCAGGTGAAAACCTGGACTGGATCTTGAACAGGGACATGTGAGGGTGGCAGGCTGCTGTAAAAACCCTGAGAGTTAATGGAAGATGGAACAAGAAATACAAAAACACATAAAATCTAAACTGAACAGTAAAACAACATAAAACAATTAATCACAAAAAAGCACAAGTACAACAAATTTAAGTTATGTAAACTTTTCTTATAAAAATACTAATGAGGTTACAAGAGTAAATATTTATTCTGCTAACTGGTGTATTTTGTCACAAACGATGAATGAGTGCAGAACTGCTGACTCGTTCTGTCGCTGCTGCTGTGATTGATCTTTTTATTCTGCATCTCATTTTGTGTTCATCTTCACCTTCACGTGGATTCTGTTTTGTTCTTCAGATTTGAAATATCGCTCCCAGCCTTCAATCCACTTTGGCAGCCACTTTCAGATAGTTTTACTTTTGTTTTTTAAACATCACAAATGCCTAATCTCAGATAAAATGCCTAAAATACTTTTTTTGCTGTTTTATTTGTATTTTTTATTGATGATGATGACGCTTCTTTCCTTTTGAACTTTGTGATTGTTGCAGATTTCATAAATAAATATGCAGAGCAGTGTCTCAATCAGGATCTTGATGCTGAACTGTCTGTCTTTAGTTTACAGCAGCTGTAGTTTGATTATTGACCATTTGACTCAAGATCATTAAAACGAACTTACAGTAAAATATCTCATTTTCAGTTTTGTTGAGTAACTTTATTATTAATATAAAAAAAAATTAATCACAAATCTGTAACACATTACCGGAAAATAAAGTTAGGTACAGAAACAAACCATTCACAACACGACTCTGCACGTACCAGGTACATGCAGGTGCTTTCAGTGTACATCCCTGAGAATTACAACGTATCTACCCAAGTACACCAAGTAGTAAGTTTCATAAGTAATAATAATAATAATTAATAATCATCATTTTATTTAAAAGCACCATTCAGGACACCCAAGGACACTTAACAAACCAATACAGTTCAAACATTACCAGTGACAAATTGAAATATAAAATACATAAAGATGTATAATTACAGTGTAATTATACCTCAGATTAAATCAAAAAAGGCATTCAATACAGAACAACTGGACTTTATTTGTAGCAACAATAACATTGTTGCTACAAATAAAGCATAAAGTCCAGTTGTTCTGTATTGAACGCCTTTTTTGATTTTATCACGTCCTGGACGACTGAGAATCTTCACCAGCATATACCTCAGATTAACAGTGTTAACTTATTATTTTAATATATGAATGTTTCAGTGCTCTGCAATGACTTCTGTTGTAACTTGGTGCTTTATAAAACACTGAATTGAGTTGAATTGATCTATAATAATAATAATCATCATTTTATTTAAAAGCGCCTTCCAGGACACCCAAGGACACTTAACAAACCAACACAGTGTAATACAGTGCAAACATTATCAGCGACAAATTGAAATATAAAATACATAAAGGATATAAAATGGATAAAAATACATTTAGTAAAGTTAGTGATAAGCTAGTCTAAAGAGATGGGTTTTCAGGGCAGTCTTGAACAGAGAAAGGGAGGTGGTGTTTCGAAGGTCTGGGTGGTAGAGCGTTCCAGAGGTGAGGGGCAGAGCAGGTGAAGGCCCTGCTCCCCATGGTGGAGAGGCGGGCAGAGGGTACAGTATTTTCTGGTGTATAGGTCGCACCGGTGTATAGGTCGCATTGTCCAATTATCACCAATCCACAGTATTCCTATGCCCCATGATGCTTTGCGCGAAATGTGCACACGACTTCCGGTTGACCGGAAACACCGTTTGTTTACATGCGAGTAATACAGTTGAAGACAGTCCAAACTTTGTTGTTTTAGTTCATTAAAAATGTGGGAACACCACTCGTTTTGTTAAAAGAGGAGGGACAAATAAAAAGAAATTACAGATGTTACCTGATCGCGCAGACATAATTTAAAAATAACGCGTTTGCTCCGGCCTCTCGGCTAAGGTTTATTAGCAGCTATCTCGGCTAAAGATACCGGTCGCGTCTGAGATCTATCGTTTTAAGACAGTAAATCTTCCAAAACTCTCATTAATATCCCTCCCCGAATAAAAAGAAATAACAGATGTGACCTGATCGCGCTGACATAATTTAAAACTACATAAATAGCGAACGCGTTTGCTCCGGCCTCTCGGCTAAGGTTTATTAGCAGCTATCTCGGCTAAAAGTACCTGTCGCGTCTGACATATATCATTTTAAGACAGTAAATCATCCAAAACTCTCATTAATAAACCCTCCCTGAATAAAAAGAAATTACAGATGTTACCTGATCGCGCAGACACAGCCATAGAGAAGGATGCAGGAACACTCTTTCTTTGTTTTGGGTCCGTGTTGAAAACACTGTTGTTTTAGCCAAAGATTTAGCTTGGTCCGGTTGTTGGTGCAGCCGCGAACAGCACAGCAGGTACCTGAACCCCGGTAGGACATTTCAGTAAACGTTCCGTTTAAACAAAAGCTGTGTTTGCTCCGATAAAATGAATGAAAATAACTTTCAAAAACACCCGCGATCCATACTCCACCTATGGAATACAGGCACTTCCGGTGTCGGACAGGAAGTACAATGCACATTCGCTTCTACAGTGACACCCCCAAGAATACTGTGGATAGATTGGAAAAATCCCTAGATAGGTCGCACCTACGTTTAGCTCTGCTGCAAATGTCTGCCACAGGAGCGCACAGCAAGGCTTTTAAGAAGATTAACACTTAAAAACAATTATTTGTTTGATAAAAATTATAGCAAATATGTGTCTGAGCTGAACTTTTCCTTAATAAATGAACGTAATTGTGAAATGAGCTGGATTTAAAAATTTGTTTTGCCGAAAGTGATAACAAGCCATATATAGGTCGCACCTGAGTATAGGTCGCAGGCCTTGAAAAAAACCATAAAAAGGTGCGACCTATACATCGGAAAATACGGTACATGGAGATGTAGTGAAGAGGAGGATCTGAGAGAGCGTGATGGGATGGAGATTAGTAGGAGGTCAGATAGATAAGGAGGGGCAAGGTTGTGGATAGATTTGAACGTGAGGAGTAGAATTTTGAAGATGATGCGTGATTTAACCGCGAGCTGCTGCAGGACAGGAGTGATGTGGTTATAGGAGGAGGTTTGAGTGATGACACGGGCAGCTGAGTTCTGGACCATCTGTAACTTGTGGAGAGATTTGTTGGGGAGGCCGTAGAGAAGGGAGTTGCAGTAATCGATACGGGAAGTCACAAGACTGTGCACCAGGATGGCTGTGGAGCGGGGTGTGAGAGAAGGACGGAGACGGTTAATATTACGGAGGTGGAAATAGGCAGACCGAGTAATATTGTTGATGTGTGAAGTGAAGGAAAGAGTGGTGTCGAGGATGACACCGAGACTCTTGACCTGAGGGGAGGGGGATAGCAGAGAGTTGTTAAGGGGGACGAGAAGATGTTCTGATTTTGAAATAGAGTTTTTGGTGCCAACAAGAATGATTTCTGTTTAGTTGCTGTTTAGTTGAAGGAAATTGTTAGAAAAATCAGTGATTTAGCTCATTGAGACAGTCGGTGAGGATGGAGGGCGGGTGGGTGGAGTTTGGTTTTGATGATGATGATCTGCTACTAACAGGGTACAAACTTGGTACGTACCTTGTACTTCAGGGTGACGTACCTGGTACCTGCAAGGTACATATCTGGTATTTACTGAGTACATTTCTGATAGCCACTTGATGCTTACAGGAAACGCACCAATAGGGATTGACCTGTATTATAAAGTGAATGTTTATGCTATATGTACTTAGTATTTAACAAGTACTTAGTATTTAACAAGTACTTAGTATTTAACAAGTACTTTAACAAGTACTTAGTATTTAACAAGTACTTTAACAAGTACTTAGTTTTTAACAAGTACTTAGTATTTAACAAGTACTTTAACAAGTACTTAGTATTTAACAAGTACTTAAACAAGTACTTACTTTTTAACAAGTACTATGTATTTAACAAGTACTTTAACAAGTACTTAGTAATTAACAAGTACTTTAGCAAGTACTTAGTTTTTAACAAGTACTTAGTAATTAACAATAGGGGTGGGCGATACTGAGAATTTTGGAATCGATCCGATACCAAGTAAATACTGTGCTAGAATCGCATACTTCGATACCGATTCCGATACTTGGGGGCGCTGTTGAGCCGCACAAAATTGAACAGTGTGAGTAACAAAATATTTGCCCATCACCTCTTTTACAACACACAGTTGTTTAAATAAAAGTCACCAGTGCAAAATAACAAAAAAGCAGCAATGTTACAAAAACATAACACTGTCAAAATCACAAAAACAGCGCTTTGTGATTTTATGTCTGTGATAAGCGCTCTAGAAATAAACATTACTTACTTACTTACTTACTATATAAGTGATAAACAAAAACAAAAAAAAGCGCGACAACAAAGCATCGATTCCACAGCGCTAGTATCGATTCGATACCAAGTACCACCTAGGTATCGATAGTATCGATACTAGAATCGATACGCCCACCCCTAATTAACAAGTACTTTAACAAGTACTTAGTAATTAACAAGTACTTTAGCAAGTACTTAGTTTTTAACAAGTACTTAGTATTTAACGAGTTTTTTTAACAAATACTTAGTATTTTAACAAGTACTACCGTATGTATTTTAACAAGTACTTAGTATTTAACAAGTACTTTAACAAGTACTTAGTATTTAACAAGTACTTTAACAAGTACTTAGTAGTTTAACAAGTACTTAGTATTTAACAAGTATTTTAACAAATACTTAGTATTTTAACAAGTACTACCGTATGTATTTTAACAAGTACTTAGTATTTAGCAAGTACTTTAACAAGTACTTAGTGTTTAACAAGTAATAATAAATAATAATAATGAATTTAATTTATAACACACTTTTCATTAATGAAAATCTCAAAGTGCTACAAAGTTCAACAAAATTAAAGGTCAAATAAAACAAGTGAAAAAACAAGTAAAACCAATAACAGTATCAACTAATATCAAAGATAGAATCATGAGGAGGCAGAGTAGGCTCGCTTAAAAAGAAAGGTCTTCTGGGGTTGGGCGCTTGGGCGTGGGTCGGCTCGGCCTGGTGGCTGCCTGGTGGAGCTCGGGTCCTCTGGTCCTATCGGGTCTGGGCCTGAGGGGTGGGAGTCCCCGGTGCCCGGGCCTCGGTGCCCGGGCCTGGGGCTACGTCAGTGCGGCGGGCTCCGGCGGGGGCCGGTGGGTTTGTCGCTGTTGGCCCCCCGGGGGTCATAGTGTGTAGTCGCTGGTGGGGCTCGTCCAGTTCTCCCCCTTGGGCGGATCTGGGGAGTGGGTGAGTGGCTCGTCCTGTTAGGGTGACCCTGGGGACTCTGGGCTCAGGGTCCTTCTTGGGGTCTTAGGCTTTGATTGCCCCTTCGTCTGCCTCGGGCCTTGGGGGGACGGATCTCTGATGCTTCACGGTCGCTACTGAATGTTCTATTGGAGGAACCTTATTCACTTATGCATGCTCACAGCCACACACAAATGGATGCAGGGATGTATATGTAGATATCATATGCAGATATATAGATGGATATGTGATATGAATGTATATGTATGTATACTGTATTTATATTTGTAGGTATGGGTATGTTTATTTATGGAAATCTACTGCAAGGTCATGAATATTATTAGTCTTTATGAATGTGTGTTTCGTTGCTGTGTTCTGTCATGTGCTTTGCAGGATTGCGGACGGAGGTTGGGTGTGTTTGCCTTGTGCTCTTTTTGTGGATAATTGTTGTGTTTTGTTGTCTTACTTTCTATCTTTCCTTTCTCTCTATTAAAAAAAATTCATATCGGTGTGAGAGGATGGCTGTAAGGTCGGTGAGAAGGGAGGCCATCTACAGGTAGTCCCCGATTTACGAGCGCTCTGATCTACGAGGTTCCAGACTTACGAGCTGGCGAATTTTTGGAAAAAACGCAAAAAATACTGAGTTTTCATGTGTTTTTTCACCACAGTTCGTTAGCTAAACATGTGGACACACGTTTCCGATCATTTTTATGCACTCATAAGCAGTTTTTTGATGAAAAACGAGTGTTTGTAGTCGCGCTAGCGAAACCGTTCCAATTTACGAGCGAAATTCCGGACTTACGAGAGACATGGCAACCGTTCCGAAATACGAGATTTCCGGTTTACGAGCGCCTCGTTGTAACGGATCTCGCTCGTAAATCGGGGACTACCTGTATAATGGAAAAAAAAAGTCTTCAACCCGCTCTTAAAGTCAACCAGTGACTGTGGAGCTCTCAGGCAGTCAGATAAAGTTCCATAGGCGGGGGGCAGCCACACTAAATGCCCGGTCTCCCATGGTCCTTATTTTGGTTCTCGGAATGTGAAGGAGATTACCGTTCTGTGACCGCAGAGACCGGGTGGATGAATATGGAACAAGAATGTCCTTTAGATAATCTGGTGAAGTTCCGTGTAAGCATTGTACTTAGTATTACTTAGTATTTAACATGTACTTAGCATTTACCCAGCTTGCAGCTCAACTTCTTACCAGCGCTGTGGCCCAACTAGCTGAGCCTTCAGAGTTTTGTTGTTTTAACTTGAGGCTGTTTCCTGTTGGTTTGAACAGTCCACACCAGTAAGTGAAAGCCGGGCCATCCTCGTGACCACACCCACCATCCTTTACCCACAGCAGGCTGTCATTGTCCAACAAGAGGTCCGCCCTCTTGAGCAAAACAGGTAACCTCCATGTCTATTCTGAAATCTAGATATTTTCCACTTCTTCACTACTGCAAAAAAGAGCAGATCCTTTAAATCCTTCCTGCTTCCTGTCTCAGGCCACACAGTCCCAGAGCTCGCCAGGCCAGAAACTCCACCGGAGGACCCATCACCACAGTGGGTGGGTAAACGCACAAAACTGCACAAACTGAGAAGCTGCAGCTGTTGTCCACAAATAAACACCATGAGAAATGTTGTTTGTTTTAGAATAAATGAAGGTCGTCTGTTTCAGTCCGGAGAGTTTTTCCATTAGTCACTTTCAGCTTCTGTAACACTATCAAAATAAAAGAAGCTGAATAAACTCTAAAGTGCACAACGCTAAAAGTTTGGTCATCTCCGTCCTGACTGTTAAACCAGCGGAAGTGCACGGTTCACGTCTGAACAGCTCTCCTCCCTCAGACAGCACCGGTAACGTGATCGACCTGGTGAAAGATCCGCTGCCGGAGCTCCAGCTCTCTGAAGAAGATCGACAGAAGAACCTGGAGCTGCTGGATCAGGCCAAGAAGGTCAGCGACCGCTTTCTCAGCCGCCGAGGACGCCGATCCACCAGCAGCCTCACCGACTCACCCACAGGTGCTTCAAGCACACGCTCACACATGCACAAACAAACAACATCAATGGATTAAGTTTTAAGTGTGTGTTTGCTTTAACTTCTCAGATAGTTGGCATTAATTTTTGTTTCTTTGGTCCAAGCGACATGCGGCTCGGGTGGTTGCTGAGGCAAAAACTCGGGCGTGGGAGGAGTTCGGAGAGGCCATGGAGAATGACTTCCGTACGGCTCCGAGGCGATTCTGGTCCACCATCCGGCGTCTCAGGGGGGGAAAGCGGTACGCGACCAACACCATTTATGGTGGGGATGGCGTGCTGCTGACCTCAACTCGGGATGTTGTGAGTCGGTGGGCGGAATACTTCGAAGACCTCCTCAATCCTACTGGCACGTCTTCCACTGAGGAAGCGGAGCCTGGGGACTTTGGGTCGGGTTCTCCAATCTCTGGTGCTGAGGTCACCAAGGTGGTTAAAAAGCTCCGCGGTGGCAGGGCTCCGGGGGTGGATGAGATTCGTCCTGAGTTCCTTAGGGCTCTGGATGTTGTGGGGTTGTGTTGGCTTACGCGACTCTGCAATATCGC
>JBBPBX010038955.1:0-11146 GCA_038048925.1 Garcialebias charrua
TCACTTCACAGTCTGGGACTTCCCCCATCCACAAGGATTTCTCCGGTAGATTTTTGTTCGGACCAATCAGAGAACAGAAGGCGGAGTTTTGAACGACGTCGACTGACGTCGTCATTCAAAATGGCTGCCGCCACGAAGGAATTTTCATCAAAACAAGGTAAAAAACTATTATTTCTCTGCTGATAAAAAATATATTTCTTAGCTGACGTTATATCAGAAGTGTTCCTGAGCTTAACAGTTCCTAAATCAATTCACGAAATGGTCAAATCTGCTGGATTTAAATAGTTTCGGTTTGACATTTTCCAAACAGCCTCGGGTGCGCTACGAAAATAAATGATAAAAAATCGAATTTTATCTCAAATGTTTCATCTAGGCCAACAGTCAGTAAATTAGAGCCATATAATTACACACTGGTGGCAGAAAAAATATCCACCGAGTGGTTTCTGAGCAATTTATCTGATAGCCTGGACCTCGCCAGGCTAAGCTAACAAAACTCCACCTTCTGTTCTCTGATTGGTCCGTTCAAAAATCGAACGGAGAAATCGTTTTCTATGGGAGGAATGCCAGACCCTAGTCTGAAGCGAAGTGAAGGACAGGGTGTGGTTTTAACCAGGCTAGCTCATTTCTGCTTCTTTCAGAAAACACATTTTTTCTGCTTTCTGATCATTTAAGTTTGTTATGCTTTTTCAGCTAGCATTTTTTAAGCATTTTTTAGCTAATTTCAGCTGTTTTCAGATAAATTCAGATGTTTTTTGTGATAATTTCTGCTGCTTTCAGCCTAATTAGTGGGGCCGAGATGGGAGTAGAGGCAGGGCAGCTGACCCGGGACCCGAACGTCCCAGGCTGGATCTCCAGCCATTCCCTCACGTTGTGGTGTCTCTGAGCAAAACACCCAACCCCAATTGCTCCCGGGCACCCACATAGCTGCCCACCGCTCCACCTGGGTGCATCCCAGGTGCGATGGGCCAAAATCAGAGAACCAATTTCGCCATTGTATGGGAACATACAATGATGACAACGCATAGCACTTTAAATGTTATTAACTTCTTCCTGCTAGTTTCAGCATGTTATGCTCTTTTCAGCTATTTCAGCTACTTTTTATCTGTTCTGTGCTAAATTTAGCTTTTTCAGCTAATTCAACAAGTTTTGACCTCGTTTCAGCTCCTTCCACTTCCTTCTGGTCGTTTAAGCATCTCTTTGCCTTTACAACTGGTACTTTCAGCTATTTTTTATTTATTTATTTATTACTAATTTCAGCCTTTTTTTAAAAGCTAATTTTCTAATGTTCGTGCTCATTTCTGCTTATTTAAACCTAATTCAGCAAACATGTGTTGTTTCTGCTTTCTTCTGCTAATTTACCGTAGTCAGCTACATTTCAGCATGTTTTTTTAAAGCAAATTACAGCTGTTTTTCAGCAAGTTCTTCTGAAATAAGCATTCACATTGCATTTTCGCAGGAAATGCAGTTTCTCTAGTTATTTGTTTTTATTATAGTAGCTCTGCCCATCAAAGTTTCATCAGAAATCTTCTAATTTGAACAAAGCTGCTCTGAATCTACCAGTTTACCCATAATGCTCAGCAACAACTCCGGTGTGTCACCATGTTCCCACGGCATGCAGTTATTTATTTTTTGAAAACTCAGCACTGGAATATGTGTAAATAGAAAACAGACATCATGAGAACCCGACTGCTAACGAACTGTTAAAGAGTGCCAGGCTTTACTGTTAGACTGGGTCATGTTGTGGAGCATCCTGGCTCGAGCTTCATCCAGCACGTCCTCCAGAAACACCACGTCACCAGTCCGGGTCTTCATGCCCTGCACCAGACCGAAGGGAACGTGCCGACAACTGCAGACAAGTAATTATATTTTAAGATTAATAAATACATGCATGCATTAAATAAATTAATCATTCTCAGTTAACTCTTGATCAGAGGGTAGATTAAAGTGAAAATCTTGTAAATTGCTTTGGGTCTTCTTTGTAATTTATTATTTTTTAATTAAAAACATAAAACTAGATAAGCATCCCTTAAAGAGTGGTGATTTTTATTTTATTTTTTTACACCTGTTGAACCTATGGGATCTGTTGGTTAAATAAGCCTGAATGGATGTCAGATTGCCAGGAGAAAAATACAATTCTGTTACCTTTCGGCCCAGGAATGCCCCAAAGCCACGAGGATCTGGAACAACTGGTTGAAGTGATTTGCTTGGCTTTTATCTGTCTGAAGAAAAAAAACAACAACAAGAGTTCATCTAGTGCTCTTGGAAAACAGCTGGAGCTATGAGAATAACAATAATGCAGTTTTTATTGTTATTTTATCCACAAAATGACAGAAAACTGGAGACATTTGCATTTTAGCAGAAAACGCAGTGCCAGTGTTACTACTACTTATTTATAAAATGATTTTTATATTTCCCTGAAGGGATATTTTCAAGGGATCAATATATTTTAATCTAATCTAAAAAATAAAATAAAAAAAAACCCAAGTGCTGTTCATGTAAAAACTAGAACATTTAAACACATTTAAAAAAAAGACTAAAAACAGTAAGATTAATAAAAACTGTTGTAAAAATAAGCCAGAGCGTTTCAGGCTGGGCCAAAAACCAGGGAATAAATTTTTTTTAAATTTGTTTTAAAAATGGACAGTGAAGGGGCTTGTCTGATGAGAAGAGGGAGATCATTTCATGATCTTGTAGCAGCTAAAGAAACAGCTCTATCCTCTCTTTGGACCTCGGCACCTCCAGGAGCAGCTGATCAGTTGATCTGAGGCACCGAGCAGGAGAGTATGCAGCAGCTCAGAGAGGTAGGATGGGTCAAAACCATTTATACTTTTAAAAACAAATAAAGTATTTTAAAATGACCAGGCCAGTGGAGTGAAGCCAGAGTGGAAGCTGAGCAGCAGCATTTTGGACCAACTGCAGACATCTTAAGGAGGACCAGCTGACTGAGGTAAAGAGTGTTGCAGCAATCCAGCCAAGAGGTGACGAAGGCATGGATCACTGTGTTGTGTGAGGATCGGCTTTGCCTTGGGATATAAATCTGACTATCATCAGCATAGCAGTGGGAAAAGATCCCATAATTCCTGAGGATTGAGTCCAAATGAAGCCAGTAAGAAAAAGAAAAGCAAGGGACCTAAGATACAGCCTTGTAGAACTCCAAAAGACAGATGGGCAGTGGAAGAACCAGCAGCGTTGACATGGTTAGCCATAAGAATGTCATTACAACTCTGACTAGAGCTGATCCTGTGCTGTGCAGCATTTTGTTTCCAGAATGCAAAACCTCCAGAACATTGTGTTCATAAAGAAAATAATATTTAAAAAAAAAAAAGGCTGAATTTTGCTAAAGAAGCTGAAACTGGATTGTTAATCAAGCAGAAGCTAAAATTAGCAAAACAGAAGCTAAAAGGAGCATATGAAGACAAAAATAGAACAAGTAGGCTGCTTTTTAGAGAACAATGTTATGAAAGAGTTGAAAAAAAATCAATGTTTTTCTTTAGGATTATTTTGAATAAACCTAAATAATAAAAAAATAAAAGTTACAAATATTAAAAGTTGAACATTTTTTTAATACATAGATGGTTAAAATAGCACAAATGAGTGCAAGAAATGCACAAAATGTAGACCAAAGTATGCTGTTACATCAAAAAATGATGTTTCATTCCTTTAGACAAAGATCTGATAAACAAGATTGTCTAAACACTCAATAATAAATCAGCTATACGAACGTTTGTGTAATAAAACTTTTCTTACCACATAAATCATTTCATCAAAACAGTGCTTTTCCTTCCGGTCAATAGCTGCAGCGATGTCTCTGTGACAAAGAAATTGTAAAACACGGTCACAGTCGGATCAGACGCTGCTGATGTTCTCACAGTCAGAGCTAAAACTTTCAGCTGCTACAAAAAGAGTGGAAATTTGAAACCTGGTGATGTAGAGAGTTGTGCCGTCACTGCGGAGTATCGTACAAATGTTGGTCGTGTCTGCCTCGGGCGAGAGATCAACTACACCCGTACCCTTCCTGTCAACATAAACAACAACAAAAAGGCAAATGTATGTTAAGGGTTGGTCTATTTAAATGAAATACAGTTCACTTTTAATGTGAAATCATTGGTCAGTGAATCTGATCAGTGTTGTTCATCTAAGAAGTATTAAAATAAACGTTGATTTTAAAATTGCTCTCCAAATCCAACCTTCTTGTCCAAAAAAAGTTCCCTTCTGTATCAGAAAAACCCAAGATTACAACGACCAACTATCAAATCTGATGCTTGAAGACATCGGGACGTAACCCCACAAATGAACGATCAAACGTTATTGAGGAACTCTGCAGCTTGATTTTTTTTTTCCATCTGCTTCAGTTCAATGTGGCTGATGGCTAACGGCCTTTAGACATTCCATACTATTTTATTTACTGTATAGAGCAAGTAAAACAGAGACAAGGCCACCCAAAGTGCTGTACAAACAAACAAAAAACAGGCAACACACACAATGAAGTAAAATCAGAATATAGATGTAAAAATGTCGCAGATAATAAATATAACGACCAACCTGTGTGAAGCAAACCGGTTCAAACAAAGATCATCAGGTGTTGAAAGCTACAGAATAGCAGTGGGTTTTTAAACAGGATTTGAAAACCGAGAGGGAGGGGGCCTGTCTGACGAGCAGAGGTAACTCATTCCAAAGTCTTGGTCCTGCTACAGAGAAGGCCCTGTCACCTCTGCGCTTAACACGAGTTCCTGGAACTGTGAGAAGTAACTGGTCCGCTGACCTCAGAGAACATGGTGGGACATACGGCTGTAGCAAATCAGGGGGGGGGGCAAGACTGGATTTGAAGATGAACTGGTAGCCAGTGCAGGGAGGCCAAGACTGGTGTAATGTGCTCTCTTTTGCCTGTACTGGTTAAAAATTGGGCTGCTGCGTTCTGAACCAGTTGTAGTCGTGCAATGGTGGTCTGACTGATACCAAACAGAAGTGAATTGCAGTCATCCAGCCTAGATGTAATGAATGCGTGAATCACTGTCTCCAGGTTATTTTTGGATAATATGGGCTTCAGCTTAGACAGTCGCTTCAGCTGGAAAAAACTGGATTTAACGATCATGTTTACATGACTGTTGAGTTTCATGAGGATCCATCATCACTCCCAGATTTGTGACTTTTTGTTTTTCTGACAGGGCTAGAGCAGAAAGGTCGATGCAGTGGTTCGTGATCGTGTCGTTTGGGAGGGAACAACATGGTTTCAGACTTCTTTTCATAGAAACTTAAGAAATTTAAAGCCATCCAGTCCCTGACGTCAGCCAGGCAGTCGAGCAGAGGTTGAATAGAGCATGTACCATTGTGTCTTACGGGGAAGTAAATTTGACAGTCATCGGCGTAGAAGTGAAAAGGTGTGTTGTGTTTCCAGAAAATAGCACCAAGTGGCAGCAGGTATAAAGAGAACAGAAGGGGATCCAGGATGGACCCCTGCGGAACCCCCCATTTAAGCGCTGCCGCTGCAGAACTAAAATCGTTGATGGAAACACAAAAGGACCTGTCAGTGAGGTAGGATCTGAACCAATTGAGTGCTGACCCTGTGATGCCCACCCACTGCTCCAACCTAGCAATGAGGATCTCATGGTCGATGGTGTCAAAAGTGGATGTAAGGTCCAATAGGACAAGCAACACAGAGTCACCTGTGTCTGTGGATAAGAAGATGTCATTAAAAACATTCAGTAGGGCAGTTTCAGTGCTGTGGAGAGGTTTAAACCAGATTGGAATAACCCAAGGACAGCGTGATCCTCCAGGAAGCACTTCAACTGGGACTCACCTATTTTTCCAGAAGTTTAGAAACAAATGGGAGTCTGGAGAAAGGCCGGAAGTTAGATATGACTGAGGGGTCAAGGTTTGTTTTTTTCCAGGAGAGGTTGAACAACAGCATGTTTAAAGGTTTTTGGTACCACGCCAGTGGATAAACTGCTATTTACAATAGCAAGAATGGAGGGACCTAGAGTAGGAAAAACCTCCTTTAGTAGCCGAGGGGGGACCACATCAAAGAGGGAACCCGATGGTTTCAGGCTGCATATGACCTGCTCTAGAAAAGACAGAGAGACTGGTTCAAAATGGTCAAATACAGCAACAGATTGAGGTGAGATGGATGGATCATGAGTTGGAGGAGAAATGAGAGCGCGGGTGGTCACAATTTTTTTCTAAAAAGAAATGTAGGAAGTTCTTGCACAGCTCAGTAGAGGCTTCCAGAGGTGATGGTTCAGCGAGGTGGAGAGCAGACATGCCGAGTTGTGTCTGTTAAAATCTAAAAACGTTCTCCATTTTGAAACCTAACTCTGTAACTTACTCAGAGATCTTCAACAGGCCTCGGCTCCGCAGCTCCTGCAGAACCTCCTGGGCTTGGCCTTGGTGAAACGACTCCCCGCTGTAAACGTCGAAGTGGACTCCCAACCGCTGGAAGGACGGGAGAAGATTCTCCGTCAGACTTCAGAGCACAGAGCTGCAAGTGTTTCAGAAGGTTTGAAAGCAAGAGCTCACCTTGTAAACCTGCTGGTACTCCTTCACCGTGATCTCCCTGAACTGTTGCCATAGCGACAGAGCCTGGCTCTCATGCCCCTCCAGCTGTCGGAAGAAGTCCCTGGCAGCCTGCTTTATGTCCTTGTTGAGCTCCGCTTCTTTGTTCACCTTAACATAAACCTGCAACTCAGAACCATCAGAACCATCAGACGACTACAGCGTTTAGCTAGCACTGAGCTAACTAGAACTAGATAACACTTTCTATTAAACATGGTGTAAATGTCGAGAGCTGAATGAAGTTAATGAATCTTGAAGATGCTAAAACTGAGTTAAATCTAAAAGATGTAGAAAACTAGTTAAAGCTAAAAAGGAGCAAAACACTAGCAAAAAGCTAAAGGAGCAAAAGGCTAGCTAAAAGCAGAAAGTAGCTAAATGGTAGCAGGAAAATTAAAGTATCAAAAATCTAGCTAAAGGTTTAATTCAACAAAAGGTTAGCTAAAAGCTAACAATTGCTAAAAGTTAGTTAAAGGTAGGAAAATGCTAGTGAATGCTAAAGTAATAAAAGATTAGCAAGAACTAAAAGTAGAAAAATGGTAAATAAAAGGCTAAAAGCAACAAAAGGCTAGGTTAAAAAAGTAGCTAAATTGTTGCCATGAGTGAAAAGTTACAAGGTTACCAACAAAAGGTTAGCTAAAAGTTTAATAAAAGCACAACTAAAAGTAGAAAAATTATAAATAAAAGGCTAAAAGCAACTACAAGCTGGGTAAAAAGGTAGCTAAATTGTTACTGTAAGTGAAAACCAGCAAACGGTAAGCCTAGCTAAAAGCTAAAGTAGCAAGAACACCAACTAAAAAGAACATAAGGTTAGCTAAAAGCATATTGTAAAAAGTTAGCTAAATATACGGTAGATAAAATGCTTCCAAAAACCAAATGTAACAAAAGGCTAGCTAAACGTAGCAAAATGGTAGCTGGAAGTTAAAAGTGGCAAAACCGTAACAAAAAAAAAGAATAAAAAAGGTTAGCCAAAAGTCACAAAAGGGTAGCTAAACAGCAGAACAGTAGCTAAAATCTAAAAGTAGCATAAGAAAAAAATAAGCAAGTTTGTTAAAGCAGATTTCAAACTGAATACTTTTTTGAAGGAATTCAGGAGATCTTTGTGTATTTTTATGGGGAAAACAAATTGTAAAACATTTAGAAGTTACAAAAGTCTCTGCACCGATCTCTTAAATGAACAAAACGTTTTAGTATTTACTGTTTTAGATTGTGAACAATTTGTAGAAGAAAAAAAGCAAGAAAACAAGAGTGTGAATGCTGAATCAGCATTTAATGATTTATGCACTCATTTAGTCAAATAAAAAAACTACTACCGGTAAATAAATAATACATATGATAAAAATAAATACGTTCTCACCTCAAACAGATGCTGTAAGGGATTCTCTTTCAATTTTTCCATACATCCAAACTGATTAAACCCAGCTCCTAATAAACCTGAAATTCCACACAAGTTACCGAGTTAGTCCATTTTAATTACAGTATATGAAAAGAGTCCTAACGAGCATTTATTTAACAAATCCTGCACAACATGCTCACCAAACTGCATGCCCCAGTCTCCCAGGTAGTTCATTCGAATAACGTTATTTCCAAGGGACTGTTTGAGGTTAGAAATGAAGTTACCTGGAGATGGAATTTATACATTTTTAGACAATATTCATGACGAAATTTCTAATAAAGTAAAAATGTAAACTCTATTAAAAGTAGAAACCTGCCAATAATTGTGGAGCGCAAGTGCCCAGCGTGGAATTTTTTTGCGATATTCGGAGAGCTGGAACCATGAACATTAATTATTTGAAGGGGAAACGTAATTTGAACAAACAGGACAACAACAACAAAATCTACAACCCCACCTATACTCTACTAATGTTGTTCCTCTCTTCAGAGAATTAAAAAGTTCACTGTTTAACCCAAACTGGTCGTCTTCTCCTTTTCCAAATGGCTCCAACACTTTCTGGAACAAAATAAAACGAGCACAGCAACAGCAAATTACACTTTTCTTTCCTGTTATTATTGGATGGACGTGCACGCACAAACCTCAGCAAGAAGACTGTGATTAACTGTGAAGTTAATGACTCCACGTCCGGTGGAAATACCTTCCACCACGCTGTCCGGCTTCAACTGAAAAACACAAATTTGGGTAAAAATTAAATACACGTGTCCTCTCTGTGGTTTCTGAATCAGCCAATTGAACATTTAAACTAAATATAACAAATAGTCAAGATATGTTAACAATTGAATTAGTATTCACTTTGATATTTTCATTTAAAAGTTTTAAATTAAGCTAAAACGTTCAATTCCCTACTTATTTGGTTTGAAAATCTGCTACGTTTTGTGGTTTGTCATTTATTTTTAAGGAGATTTTAACTGTCAAAACAAAACATAAGTTAATTTAAATAATTGAAGATGAGTTGGATATGTTTATGGTCAGATAATAATCGATAAAAACTTTAAGAAGCAGCCTGCCATCCATCCTGTACACAACCAAATGTTTTTGGCCATTTTGGTGGATATTTTGAGCATCACATTAGTGTGTAGAAGAAATGATATTATCTGTCAGTTTCACACCTATTTTTTTAGGGCTGTGTAATAATATTGATTTTGCGATATATATCGATTTTTTCTTTCCTAGAAAAAAATCGATAATCATCCGCAAGTATCGTTTTTTTTTATAGGATAGAAAGAAAGGAAAAACGGAAAGTAAGACTACAAAATATAATAAATATACATAAAGAAAGCACAAGGCAAATACACCCGCACATCCGCAAGTATCGTAACATCCAACTGTCACCCTGCTCACTGCTTGCTTCGCCGGGAGAGTGATTACCGGTAGGTCATCCAGCCACTAGTGTCACTGTAGAGCATTTATGCCAAGTTACCCGCCTAGTAGATACTTGATTTACACACTGTTTACTTACCAAGCACTTAGAGTGATTCCTTCAGATGTTAAGTGTCAAGGTTAAAAAGGTTTCAAACTATTCAGAGCAGGGCACTTGGTGCACTTATTTACTTTACAAATGCATGTAAGCTACAGTTTTTACTGTTTCAATTAAAAGAAACATGTTTTCTCACCTCTTCTTTGATTCATTTTGTCCAGCTGTCGACTTTAAGTCAGTGTCCATGACCATGTCCAACCAGAGCCAAGTATTGTGTAGTTGGTGCTTTTAATCAGTTTTCAGTTAAATTAATTCAGTCTATAACAGTCACAAAATGTCACCAAAACCACTCTGTCCCTCTAAAATCTTTCAGAAAATCGCAAAAGTGTACTGAATTGTATCGTTTGCTGAATATCGCAATATATATCGTATCGTGAGCAGAATATCGCGTATCGTATTGTGAGATTATTGTATCACTACAGCCCTATTTTTTGCTTTAGTTATATGCTAATGACTGATTTTCCAACTCGTTACACACACTGGATCAGGGCACGGATGGGGGTTCGTAGCTTCGGAAACTCATTTGATTCGGCGATTTTGGACCTGAACAGCACCTGGACTCTGGAAGGCTGCAGTCAAAAAGAACACTGTGGCCTGGATTGAAGATAAACAATAACTATCTAATCTAGTTTCTGCTCGACCTTGGAAAAGAAGAAGGCCGTTTGCTAGGAACTATTCTCCTGGAGTGAAGCTGAGAGACACTGCTGACCCCCCCCCCCCTCCCCAGAGGTCTCTGGGAGTGTGCTCAGAGGCGCCAAGCTTAACAACTGCTGAACTGTGTTATCTGAAGTGCTGCTCACAGACTCTTTTGATCTCCTTGCATGTCGTCAAATCTGCAACAATGTCTTGTCTGGTTGTGCTTATTGCTGATAGAGTTTTTGGGACTTTATCATAGAGTGTCTTAAGGCAATCTTTGATAGATTCTTTTTTTGAATATCACAAATGATACCTATTGTGTTTTTCCTTTTTTCCATATCTGTTTGACCTTCATCCGGAGACGGATGAGCGCGGCCGCGCAGAAGAACATGTGATGTGTTTGGAAATGCTGCAGCTTGCATACTCTCCCTCTCTGGACGACTGTGCTACATAATCACGTTGTATTAATTAACTGGTGCAATGTTAATAAATAAATCTCTTATCTCTCTTATCTTATACTGTTGGCATGATAAAAATCTGACCTGAGAAGCCAGGTCTTCTGTCTGCAGCTGAATGTCCCCACTGGATGGTAAAATCCCGTTGATTCTTAATGGTCCAAGTGACAACTTAAAGTCAGAACTTTGCTGCCTGAGGAGCACAAAATCACAAATCGTCAACACATCCGAGCAGCACACAAATAAATCAGCATTTTAAATGAATGGAATGAAAGTTTTACTGTTTCTTGAAAACGGGAACTGCAGTGAGAGCTGGCAAAAACACTTCCTCAGACTGCTGCAGCGTCTTTGCCAACTGGGAATCAAAGCAAAACAATTAAAAAAACTGATTGTCCTTGTGCCTAAGAGTCTATTACAGTATATCTTTCAAGAGGCAAAGCATGCTAGCATTAGCAACGCTCTGTTTTATTACCTTTATTGCAATTTGTCGTCTAAAGAAGGAAGCCATGTTTCTAAACGTTTAGATAAAATACAAAGTTAAAATTCATGTAAGGTTAGCCATATATTTCCCCGACC
>JBBPBX010038955.1:11234-30134 GCA_038048925.1 Garcialebias charrua
TAGTAGTAGTTTCTTTATTTCAGACACAATGTAAGATCCATATATGTATATAAAAAGAAAATAAAAATAAAAAGATTAAAAAGCTTTCCTATAGAGAAATAAAAGAAAATAAAGATAAAAAAAAAAAGATTAAAAAGCTTTCCTATAGAGGCTCATCCGCCAATGAGTCCTTAAAATAGAAAAATATCTCACAGAGCTTAGTCCAGGGTTGGTCAGTGTAGTGATGATACAGTTTTCAGATTCAGACAATCTGCACATGCATCTTACGCAGCACCGCTGGGCAGGTAGGCACACCTGCATCTGCAAACATTTTGCTCGCACTGCTCCATCGAGGTACCCTCAGCATCATCCGAAGGCCATCATTATATGCCACAGTTAGTCTATACATACTGCTCCTTTTTATAATGTCTCCACAGGTGAGCGGTGTACAAAGGAGTGCAGTACTGTACGCTTAAAGAGTTGGATCTTAACAGATGTTGAGCACATTCCAAACCTATGGATCAGCGTGTTAGCTTGACCATAGAGCATACGGCATTGTCTGTAAATGTATCATCCGACAGGTCTGCAGTCAAATAGTGCCCCAAATATTTATATTCATCACTGACATCCAGCCTGTTGCCCGACAGAAAGAAGTCAGGAAACATCAACTTGGAGTCTACTCTGCTCCGCACAATCATGATGCTGCTTTTCTTCGCATTATATTTTATATCAAAGTCACTTCCATAAACAGAGCACACCTGCAGCAAAAACAAAAGAGAGAAGTACATTCAAAACACAAAAGAGAGAAATACATTAAAAACATTTTTTAACAAAGTATCAAAAACTAGCAAAACATAAGGTAGATGTATAAAATCAAAGACAGGAACATATCTGCATTGGTTTTTGCCAGGATTCCAACAGATTCTGAAAACCATTTAGAGAGGTCAGGGCCGAGAGCTTCGTAGTAATAACGTGATAATACGGTAATAATTAAAATAATTAGCACTTTGAGATTTTCATTAATGAAAAGTGCGTTATAAATTGAATTCATTATTATTATTATTATTATTATAACGTGATATTATGTAGTTAAAAACGTGATACGTATGTAGTAATAACGTGATATTATGTAGTAAAAATGTGATATGCATGTAGTAATAACGTGATATTATGTAGTAATAACGTGATATTATGAAGTAATAACGTGATATTATGAAGTAATAACGTGATATTATGTAGTAATAACGTGATACGTATGTAGTAATAACGTGATTATATATAGTAAAACGTGATATTAATATGTAGTAATAACATGATACATATATAGTAATAACGTGATACTATGTAGTAATAACGTGATATTATGTAGTAATAACGTGATATGTATGTAGTAATAACGTGATATTATGTAGTAATAACATGATACGTATGTAGTAATAGCGTGATATTATGTAGTAATAACGTGATATCATGTAGTAATAACGTGATACGTATCTAGCTAAATTAAAAACAAAAACTCAAACATCTTAATCAAATCAGACAACAAATTAAGTAGATATATATTAACGATTTCCAGATTCTTCCAAGAAACTCGTCTTTATCAGTCTCTTAAATGTATACAGTGATCTGGCATTTTTAATGGTATCTTCCAAACCATTCCACAATCCTATTCCCTGAATTATTGTGGATCGTTCCTTCAAACTACTACAAAAATAAGGCTTCACAAACATCTCAATTCCTTTAAGAAAATATACACTCTCTCTTTTAACAAAATTAGTTTGAATATTGACAGGCAACATGCCTTTATGTGCCTTATACATAAGCAACAAAATGTTATAATTAACCAAATCATAGAACTTCAAAATTTTCAGTTGATAAAATAAAGTAGTTGACGAATATCTATAGTTTTTTTTTTCATAATAATTCGTGCAGCTCTTTTCTGTAAAATGAACAAAGGATTAGTTATAGTTTTACACGCTTTACCCCAGACTTCAATACAGTAAACCAAATAAGGAACAACTATTGCATTATACAACATAAACATTGCTTTATCAGTGACTAACTATCTTACTTTATACAGAACTGCTACTTTTACAAAAAGTAATAAAGCAAAACAGGGAAGCAGGTGTTTAAATTAAGAGTTTTGCCTATCTACGTATTTAAAAAAATACTTATGATTGAAAAAAGTAGCAAAAATAAATTAAACACTTTGTTGGGGTTGTTTATTTTCTTTTTTTTAAAGGGGACACACAGTAAACTGGCTAGTACGACGTAATCATTAATTTATCTTGATTTTTTTTTTAAAGCATATCCAAATTTCTCTGATGCTCATTGAATAAACGAACAACAAACTTTGTACACCAGTTGGCTTTGTATTAAAAACATGTTAAAGAATTTATAAAAACAGCTTCAAAGCAAAACATATTCACGTACAGTATTAAATATTAAGTACAGAATTATATACAATAAGTTGCTGGATAAATGAATGTAAGAAACAAGCGCTGCATACGGATAGATTGTTACAGAAGCGTTTAACTACCGTTCAACATATCAATGACACTAATGATATGTCATGTGTCATTGGGCACTTTTAAGTGGGTATACTGGAATTCATAAGCTTTTCTAGTGGGTATACTCCGTATACCCACGTATTGCATAGACTACACTGGAGACACAGATCTGCAACTGTAGATTCACACAACATTCATTCAACCTTTATTTAAACAGATATGTCACATTGAGCCTCGAAGACTCATTTACAAGTGAGATCTGTTGGACAGACAATAAAAGTGGTGAAAAATGACACATAGGGAAGTCTAAACAGGTGAAAGAAACAAGTGAACATGCCACGTAGTAAAAGGTCAAACCAAGTTTCATACACAGGCTGTTTCACTTCAATATACATTATTCAATTAAATCTTGCACAGAGAGCCACTTTGCAACCCACGTCCACTCCAGCTCTTTGCAAACTGCATTCACTTTAATCAGTAAACTATCTGATGCTGCAATCTGAGGATGCAATACGGTTCAAACATGCTTTCTAATTACTGTACTGACTCTTAGATTTGTCTTTATTGCAAAAGCTATCTCGACCTGAGCGATACGTACGTTTTCCACAAATTTGCACATTGAAGTGTTTGTCATACAGTACAGTATGTTGACACATTTTGCACGAACAAAAATCTGTTTTTATAGATCAAGAATCTAAAATACAGTGCAGAGGCTGGTTCATTGCCCAGGTCTGGCAATGATAGCTGAGTAATAATCTGAAAATTAATGCAATATACTGTAGTAGTTTACTAACATCAAATATACTTCCATACACTGTTTTACTCCCAGAAGTGACAGTCGTTCAGCAGCAGTTTATGGTTGGTCAGAGGAGTGGCCTTTAAGGTCTGGTCGAGCTATTCTTGTACCTGCCGATGATCAGGTTTCTGGTTCAGACATAGCAGGTGCTAGAGAACACAGCAGAGCTCCTCTGGAGGACAGGTGGGTGAAATTAGACTGCAGACGGTTTAACAGGAGAACAGAGAGCTTCAGATTGGAGTCACTGTTCAAAGATGTGATGATGACAACAACATGACATAGATTGTGTGGGGTTTGTTCAGCAGGAAAACTCCAGCAGAAAGAAAATACTTCAAGTATGATGTTGCAGCTGTGTTCAACTCTTAACCTTCAATGTTTTCAGTCTTTGAAGCCAACACTTTTTCTGCTAAAACATCACGGTTACAGTGTACAACTGACCGGTATATACTGGCTACGTATCTGGTACATACAGGGTACATACCTGGTATTTATCGGGTTTACCATGTATGTATAGGTACCTGGTATTGAGTTATTGTGGTCCTTATTGTATACATATTTGATACTTATACCTGGTATTGAGTTATTGTGGTCCTTATTGTGTACATACTGTACTGTACTTGATACTTATACCTGGTATTGAGTTATTGTGGTCCTTATTGTGTACATACTTGATACTTATACCTGGTATTGAGTTATTGTGGTCCTTATTGTGTACATACTGTACTGTACTTGATACTTATACCTGGTATTGAGTTATTGTGGTCCTTATTGTGTACATACTTGATACTTATACCTGGTATTGAGTTATTGTGGTCCTTATTGTGTACATGATACATATACCTGGTATTGAGTTATTGTGGTCCTTATTGTACAGTATACATACTTAATACTTACACCTGGTATTCAGTTATTGTGGTCCTTATTGTGTACATACTTGATACTTATGGTATTGAGTTATTGTGGTCCTCATTGTATACATACTTGATACTTATACAGTACCTGGTATTGAGTTATTGTGGTCCTTATTGTGTAATACTTGATACTTATACCTGGTATTGAGTTATTGTGGTCCATATTGTATACATACTTGATACTTATACCTGGTATCCAGTTATTGTGGTCCTTATTGTGTAAAAACTTGATACTTATACCTGGTATTGAGTTTTGTGGTCCTTATTGTGTACATACTTGATACTTACACCTGGTATTCAGTTATTGTGGTCCTTATTGTATACATACTTGATACTTATACTGTACCTGGTATTCAGTTATTGTGGTCCTTATTGTGTACATACTTGATACTTATACCTGGTATTGAGTTATTGTGGTTCTTATTGCATACATACTTGATACTTATACCTGGTATTCAGTTATTGTGGTCCTTATTGTGTACATACTTGATACTTATCCAGTACATATTTGGTAGATACCTGGTAATAACAGGTGCATACCATGTACATACCTAGTCTTTACAGGGTATGTACCTAGTACTTACCTTATATATCTGATATGTGCCTGCTACTTACACAGTACGTAACTGTTACTTGTTGGGTTTTATTGGTACATACTGATTATGTACTTAGTTATTTCAGGGTATGTAACAGATGTATATACCTGGTACCTATTAACTATGAACCTAGTCTATACTAAGTATGTACATAGTTCTTACAGGGAACTTACCGGTATTGGGTATGTGCCTGGTACATAGTGAGCAAGTACTGGGTATGTACCTGGGACTTAGTATAGACCAGGTTAATAAGTACCAGGTATGTACCTGTTGCATACATACTAAGCATCTACTTAGTTCATACAGGGAACTTGTTGGGTACCTGACACACTAGTGAGCACTTACTAGGTATGTACGGGCAGCACGGTGGCACAACTGGTAGAGCTGCTGCCTCTCAGCGAGAAGGTCCTCGGCTCAAATCCCGGTCCGGGGGCCTTTCTGGGTGGAGTTTGCATGTTCTCTCCGTGCATGCGTGGGTTTTCTCCGGGTGCTCCGGTTTCCTCCCACAGTCCAAAAACATGCATGTTAGGCTGATTGGTAACTCTAAATTGACCCTGGGTGTGAGTGAGACAGGTCCCTCTTGTAAATGAGTCCCCGTGGCTCAACGAGGCTAGCCTGTATAAATAAAGGTTGAATGAATGAATGAATGAATGAATGAATGTAACTGGTACTTATCATGTGTGTATCAGCTACATACCTGGTACCTATTAAGTATATACAGTATGTGGTCTATATTAAATGTATACTTAGTTCTTACAGGGAACTTATTGGGTATATACCTGGTACATAGTGATCATTTACTGGGCATGCAACTGGTACTTAATAGGTACATACCTTGTACTTACAGGGTACGTACCTAGTACATAATACAAACCTGGTACAGGTCTCATGTGAATGAGTCCTTGTGACTCAATACCTATATAAATAAAGGTTGAATGAATGGTACTTACAGGGACATGCATACGTATTGAATGTGTGCCTTGGATTTGTTGGGTATGCACTTGGACCTTAAAGGGCACATACCAGAGACATATCAGTTATGTACTTTGTACTTACCTTGTACCTTCAGGGTACCTATGTGGTACTTCCCTAGTACATAAAGAATATATACCTTGTACTCACTGGGTATGTACCTGTAACCAAAAAGGATTGAACCGTCTTATGAGGTGACCGGTTACCTTGTATTTACTTGGCACTTAATGTGTACTTGGTACAAACCTGGTACTTACACCTTGCACAAACCTGCAATTACCTGAGAAGTATTTACCAGGTACTTACCAGTACATACTTAAAACTTACCTGACGTGTTTGGTACACACATAGCACATACCTAGAAGGTACCTTTTACCTACAAGCCTGATCTGCATTATGAAGTGTCTTAATGTATTTCCTGGACCCGTTATATTCCAGGTACAAGGTAATTACAGGTAGTCCCCGACTTACGAGCGAGTTCCGTTCCTGCGAGGCTCTCGTAAGACGAAAATTCGTACGTCGGAACACGAAACACGTGTTCTCGTAAGTCCGGATTTTCGGTCGTAAGTCGGAAAATTTATGCTAGCGCTACTACGAACACTCGTTTTTCATCACAAATGTTCATACTAGTTCATAAACATGCTCAGAAACTTGTTTCCAAACGGTTAGCTAACACACTTTCATCTAAAAACACATAAAAGTGCTGTATTTTCTGTATGTTCTTTACAAATTTACTGCTCGTTCGCCAGCTCGTAAGTCCGGAACCTCGTAGGTAAGAGCGCTCGTAAGTTGGGGACTACCTGTACAAGTACAGGCTGGATTTTGTATTGCTAATAATTACTAGGTTCCTTGTTTTCATCTTTGGTTTACAGTGAGGATTGTTTTAATAAATTGCACTCAAGTGAAATCTGTGCAGAACCACAAATTAAACAAAGTGATATTGTTTGCTTTGGAATGACCTTCAGTCTATTTCCTTCGATTTTACACTTTCAGTTTATTTTTAATTCGTTTATGCTGCAGAATGTGTGTTTAAATTCTGTTTATATAAACCTTTCTTGATGATGCACAACAAAAACTTCCTGAATATTTATTATTTGGAGAATACTGTATGCTCAAAGTTCAGAAAAAAAAAACTCAAACAAGTTGTTGCCGTTGTTTTGGTGCCAAGCTAACCTGGGGACCCCGCAGACCCCCGAACCTCAGCCGCTCCCCCCGTCACCACATCAGCAGTTTATGGAATCCCACGCTGGCAGGTATGTTGCTGGGGAGTCCTCCCCTGCTGCATCACAACATCTCCCCAGGCTGTTGCCTCCCTGCTGCCTGTGCAGTGAAAGGAGGAAACGGATGGCATTATCCAATGCTAATTGACGTGAATAGCTTCTGGGCTCAATGCTCAATGAAAATCCTTCCCAACAACGTGTGTATTCCACACAACATGTGTATTGTTCTTAGCAGAAGAGTTGGACCTTCAGGCTCAAATTCCTTTATCATTCCCTCCTCTTGTCATACACACAGAATAAAAGACTTTTTCAAAAAGCCACATAATAAATAAATCCCTGAATGTTTTGACTCAAATCTGCTTTTAAACCTATTGATTAAAGGAACTCTATTATGCAACTTTTACAATTTTAATTCAATTTTAATGTAAAGATAACACTAAAGGTTTTTCAATGATTAATTTTATATCACCCATGCTGACAAGTGACGAGAACCAAATTATTTTAACTGCTGGTGATGTGTTTTGATGTGAATTTTATAAAATGGCATACACCAGGCAAACAAAATAAGTAATTTGGAATCAAACAGCTAATCTTAATTCATATTTAGATCTGTCTTTGGTTGTTTTGGTATTATTTAGTCATTCAGAATACATTTGGTTGAATGAATGAGAAAAAAAAGGCATTCTTTATGCTTGTCTATTGATGTCATCAGTCTTTGTTAAAATCAGGTTTCTCTTGTAAATGAGACCCCGAGGCTCAATGGGATTAACCTGCATAAATAAAGGTTGAATAATTCAGATCCAATGGCAAAGTCAAGCAGTCCAGTTAAGACTGCAATAAACTTTTTGGAGTTAACCCAGTCTGTTAGCAAAATATCTTAACCACTACATGAATTCTAATGAAATTCTCAGAACATAATCAGTGGGTGAACATTTATAACTGATTTGATTTTGGAGTTAATTAAATCAACACGCCCGCCACAGACTCTTGACATTAGAAAACTAAAATAAATTTAAAAAAGACTTCAGTTTTACAGATATTTTGATGTAATTTGGTGCAGATGTAGCTGAGAGCCATTGATGATAGATACTCAAGAGTGTTACATCACAAGAGGCTGAGGACAACAATGGGTTCACGGTTTTAATAAAACTACATCATATTTGATCATGTTTGTTTAGTTATTTGATGCTAAATTCAATTTAATTCAGTTTATTCATACTGTATAGTGCCAAGTCACAACGGTTTTCTCAAAGTTCTGTACATAAACATTCACATACATAAAAAAAAGAGTAATGTTATTTATAAGGAAGCAGATTGTGTTGTCTTCATGACAACACATGGGGGGCGTCCGTGGCGTAGTGGTAATGGCAGTCGTCCCCCGATCGGAAGGTTGGAGGTTCGAATCCCGAGTTCCCACCCCATGTGTCGTTGTGTCCCTGGGCAAGAGACTTAAGTTGCTCCTGGTAGGACTGGCTGGCGCCTTGCATGGCAGACTACCGCTACCGGTGTATGAATGTGTGTATGAATGGGTGGATGGCTGGTGCTGTAAAGCACTTTGGGGCCCCTCATAGGGGGCTGGAAGGCGCTATATAATGCCCCTTTTCCACCGGTCGGCTCGGGTCGGATGTTACGTCATATGTGCGTCGCAGAGACCCCCTTTCATCCTTTTCCACCGGATATTTCGAGCGGAGCCGCGCGAGATTTCCTGAGATTTTCGGGCTGCTTTCAGAGGGGTACTGAAGCGAGCTCACCCGCTCCGGAAGTAGGAAGGAGGAGACGAGAGCTGTTTTTACGGAAGCGAGGGACGCGATCACTGCAGGACTTTTACATGATAAACACGGTAAAAACAATTATTATTTTTTAAATTTATAGCAAAGATGGGTCTTCAGCTGAACGTGTCCTTAATAAAATCACGTACTGCTCAAAACTGCAGGATTTTAAAAAAATAGGTTCGCCACGAGCAACACGCGGCGCGCGGGCGGCTTTATGTCTTTAAATGTAGCTCAATGAACAGATATAAAATATATTTCATAGCTGACTTTAATAGTACGAGGGCTCCTGAGCTTAACCACGCTTTAATATTGTCACGTATGGTCAAATGTGCTGCATTTAAAGTAGTTTCGCTTTGACTTTTTCCAAAACCTGTGTTTGCACAACGAAAATAAATTATAAAAATTCGAATTTTATTTCAAATAACTCCAACAGGATACATTTCGTATATGAACATGTTGTGATCACACTAGATTTTTTTGAAAAATATCAGCTTTGTGGTTTTTGATAGAATTGATAATATGTGAAACAAAGTAGAAAATAATGGACGTAGGTTGACACATTTATGTCTATAAAACATTGAATTTTATTTCAAATAACTCCAACAGGATACATTTCGTATATGAACATGTTGTGATCACACTAGATTTTTTTGAAAAATATCAGCTTTGTGGTTTTTGATAGAATTGATAATATGTGATACAAAGTAGAAAATAATGGACGTAGGTTGACACATTTATGTCTATAAAACATTGAATTTTATTTCAAATAACTCCAACAGGATACATTTCGTATATGAACATGTTGTGATCACACTAGATTTTTTTGAAAAATATCAGCTTTGTGGTTTTTGATAGAATTGATAATATGTGAAACAAAGTAGAAAATAATGGACGTAGGTTGACACATTTATGTCTATAAAACATTGAATTTTATTTCAAATAACTCCAACAGGATACATTTCGTATATGAACATGTTGTGATCACACTAGATTTTTTTGAAAAATATCAGCTATGTGGTTTTTGATAGAATTGATAATACCGTATTCGTCGGCGTATAAGTCGCACCGGAGTATAAGTCGCACCAACCTAATTATGCCCAATTAAATGGAAAAATCAACGTATAAGTCGCACCGGCCTATAAGTCGCACCGGCCTATAGGTCGCACCTCACGTGAACTGGTGTTTTGCCCAAAATGGACTGGCTGCCAAATTGTTTGGAAGGACTTTTGACAAGATTATCACATAAAAACTACAGTATTTTGTTTGATGTGTCTTAGTTGAACTTTTCATTAATAAATGAACATTATTTTGGACTGGCTGCCAAATTGTTTGGAAGGACTTTTGACAAGTGAAGGGATTTCTCATTAGGTGTTCGAATGACCAGTCTCTCTTAGAAAAATGATGAAGATTTATTGACAGAAACACAGGTTTACAGGTTAACAGAGTTACAGCATGAATAAGCAATTCTTTGTGCACAGAGAATTGTGAGCATTTTGACAGACCTTTCCTCGGCGAGGTTCTTCAAAGAATGCTGCTGATATCTCAGATGTTTGGATCTCTTCAAGCTGCAGTTTGAGCTTCTCTGGTCTCTGATTGGCTCAGAGCACTGATAAGGCGTCCTGGAGCCTCTCGTGCTTGTCAGTTCTATGACCTTGTAGATTTATAGCTGTGGTGAGAAGTCTCTCGAAACTGTGTTCTTTGTTCTGCTTATCTGCTCAGTAAGAGAGTTTTAGAAATGTACCATTAGATGTGTCCTGTGTGCGATATTAATGTAAATTAATGTCCAGATCCTAGTATGTGTGTGTGGTTTCTAAGTACTACTTATTTAGTAGTATGATTCATGTGTTTGTGTGTCTGTGTGCTCTGATCTCCTCAGAAGGCCAAGAGAAGCACAAAGGGCATCTGTCCCCTTAGCATGTTATCTGCATCTGAACATCCTGTTCGTTAGATCTAAAAGTATGTCTTATAATGTTGTCTAATTGCATAACCATATGTAAAACAGTTGTGAATACCTTGATTATAGAGCACTCGTGTATTAATCATATACAGTAGTGTATTCGTTTCAAATGGGATTAACATATAGAACTTCTAAACGTGTGTATTTCCCTTCACAAGATTATCACTTAAAAACTACAGTATTTTGTTTGATGTGTCTTAGTTGAACTTTTCATTAATAAAAGTTCAACTGTCTTTCATCATTTATCTTTAAAGATAAACACATAAAATATATTTTTATTAGCTGACATTACAGTAAAAAACGTGTCTCAGTTTAAAATGATGACAGAAACAGATACTGTATTTATTTTATGGTTTTTATTTATTTATTCAAAACCATTGAAGTCTTCATCTTCTGTGTCACTGCACCATTTTTGGACCAGGCAGATGTCAACAGTGTAGGTACTGTAAAGGGTTTCTTAGCGCCCATAGCGGCCGAAACTGGTACTGCACCATTTTTGGAGTTTTTGACCAAAGTCAAATTATGACCAAAATATTGGAAAAATCGACGTATAAGTCGCACCGGCCTATAAGTCGCAGGGCTTAGAAATGTAGGCAAAAAGGTGCGACTTATACGCCGGAGAATACGGTATGTGATACAAAGTCTTTATTGTGTTCTTCTTCTAGTGGTGGCTAGTACTGTAGTAAATAGCTTGAGGAACACTACTGCCACCATGTGGTAAGACGAGTAGGATTCTGGACCCCGCCCACAGAAGGGGTACAAAAAAGCTGTGGAAACAGAACATAGATGTGACCCGACCCGAACTGAGCCGACCTGAGCCGATCCAACCCGAGCCGAGCCGAGCGGTGGAAAAGAGGCATAAGTAAGCTCCATTTACCATTCATGTCACAGTCTCCCATCCTGAGCAAGCACATGCACTGGTAACAGTGGAAAGGAAAAACTCCTTTCGAACAGGGAGAAACCTCCAGCAGAAGCAGGCTCAGGACGAGCGTTCGTCTGCTTCCACAACAACGGTTTCACAGTTTTACCAAAACGTCATATTTGACCATTTTCGTTTAAGTCTTTGATTCTTTAAACATTCGTTTTCACCTTCATCTAAACTGACAGGGTGAGCAATCAACCCTTCAGGTGAGGGCAGAGGTTGGGAGGTACTTTTGAAATGCTAATGGAGGGGGGCTTATATCCAATGCCGACCCCAGCGGTGATCACAGCAGTGTTAAAACCGGGATAAACCTGCACCGGTGCCTTTGATGCTTCTCCACTCCCAACGTGTCGCTGTTCTCACTCAAACGTCACCTGTTGGTCAGAGCAGGTTCGGCCTTTTGAAGCACCGGCGTCTTTTCCAACCAAATACCTGTTGATGTTTTATTTGAATGCACACAAGGCGGCACACGGAGCAGGGGGGAGGGGCGGGGAGAACAAAACCCATTAACTTTAGCTTTTCTGTGCAGCAGCACTGAGGGGGCACAGTGACCAATGGATGAAAAATGTACCTTTGTGTCAGGATGAGTAATGTGCATCCAAATCACTTGTCGGGATCAGTAGCAGCGGAGATGATAAGGGTGAGTCGTCCTCACGGGGGAGATTTTACAGCGGGAGGAGAGACAAACATTATTCATCCTCTCTCCCTCTGCCAGTGTCGCCATTAAAGGCGGCAGCTGCGTTACATTATGAATGACGAGTCAGCAGGAAGCTCGGAGAAAAGACAAATCCTGCTGGGAACGTTAGCGTTATGACAATTTAATTAAAGAGTACAGTTTTAAAGGTGGAGGGCTGTGGCTTTACGCAGACTCACTCATCTGCGAGGTTGTGCAAAGGGTTTATTATCTGGTAAAACCGTTTCCATATTGACCAGTGGAGCTCTGTCTGAACCTCCAAAAGTTTTTTTTTCTTTTTCCAGGTTGCAGCCAGTCACCTGAGATAAGAGCCGTGTTTGACAGGCCAAAGTCTGAGGCTGTTTTCAACAGGTAAACCAGGGTCAGTTTGTTCACTTCTCTCAGGTGTGTGTTTTAGTGAAATACAGTGTGTGTGTGTGCGCTACAGCTTTCCTGACTCGTCTGAATAGTAAAGAAAACCAGATGAATGTAAAAAGTTTCCGTTCGTGGGCACACCTGAAGATACTTATTCCAACAGAGTCCTTTTCATTCTGAAGACACTTCAAGTAAACGGCCACCTTGAACTGAGCCGGCTCCAAAGATTTATCACTCGTAAATCTGAACCTACTGGTCGTCACTGGTTCCTGCAAGTTTCAGTAAAATCTAGAAATGAGATATTTTACTAACAGACAGAGCTGACTCCAAATACTCAATGACAAATTTCAAGCAAAGATGTTGCACAATTCATATTTTGGGTATCGTCTACTACCCGTAACCCCGACACGGTTGAGCCAGATGTTTGTGAAAATTGCCGGACTTGTACCCATTTTTGTGTTTAAGGTCAGTTGTCTGCAGCCATCATGAATCGGGTTAATCAGTAGATGTACATCAAATGACTGTTTTCTGCGAGCTTTGTAAAAAATTCTCCCTGTTTTTCATGAGATATTTTGCTAACAGACACAAAAATAAACTGGAAGAAAGCAAGTAGGCATCTCTGCAGACAAATTCGGGAGGCATGTTATCCGTTTTGTTGTTGAGTACAGGTGGTCCCCGATTTACGAGCACATCGACTTACGAGGTTCCGAATTTACGAGGTTATCATATTTAATAAAAATATGAAAAAAAATTGTGTTTAAATGTTCTTAATTTCATGTGTACAGCACTTTGTTGCAGCTGTGGTTGTTTTAAAGGCTTTATAAATAATAATAATTATAAAAATTGGGGAGTGTTGGCGCAGAGGTTAAGAAGGTGCGCTTGTGATCGGAAGATCGCCGGTTCAAGCCCCGGTACCGACAACATCAAAGATGTGGGTGGGATAAGTGAAGCGGTCACACCTGTCTCCACCCTCATCTGCCCCACTCTGGGCCCTTGAGCAAGGCCCTTAACCCACACCATCTGCTCCCCCGGGAACCCTAGATATCAGCTCTCTACTCCACACAGAGGGCTGTGGTTGTGTCAGGAAGGGCATCCGGCGTAAAAACAACTGCCAAATCTTCGTGCGACTAGATCGCTGTGGTGACCCCTAACGCAGGGAAAAGCCGAAAGAAGAAAAAAAAAAAAAAAAAATTGTAAAAATTATAATTTTTAATCATATTTGAGCAGCTTCCGGCTGTTTCCGGAAATGCCGCGGTGTCCTCCATTTTACGTTTAGTTCCAGTCACGGCAGCTGCCAGCTGGCTTTGGAGGGTTGCCATGCCATCCATGTATCCATTCTCTTCCGCTTATCCGGGGTCGGGTCGCGGGGGTAGCAGCCTAATGGTGTGAGCACACCGAACAGCTTTTCAGCAGCAGGAGCGTCCAGTTTACATGTAAAGTCAATGGTGGACGCGCTTCCAGCCACGTCTTGGCGTCGGGCGTCACGTCGCGTGCGTGTTGAGCGTGCTGGGAAGCGTTTTCCGTGCACGTGAACCGGCTTCAGCCTCCAAACCGCGCATTCAACATGCTGAAGATTTCGCGGTTCAAACTTTCAAACGCCGCTCAACTCTCCCTGATTGGTTGGTGTGTCAACCAATCAGGGAGAGTCGGGTGGAGAAGAGAGGGGGAGAAGAGAGGAGGAGAAGAGACGGGGAGAGTCCCTATGTGACGCGGAAACGAGGGTGCGCGCGCACTATGTGACGTATTGTTTGTGGGACACAGAAAAGACCCGCGAGGTCGTGTACTATGGAAGAGAAACTCATTGTAGCTGTGTGTTCGCGACAAGTCCTTCACGACCAGTCAAGTCTGCTCCACAGAGACGGAAATAAAAAGCTCCTCGCCTGGCGGAGTGCCCAGGACTCTGTGCGCAGGACTCTGTATACCGGTAAGCTCCTCCCACACACCCAGCAGCTGTTTCGCGTTCTGGCGTTCAGGTCTGGACACGCTGCATTCACAAGTGCGTCCACTTGCGTGCGTGACGAGCTTTTTGGAGGTTGAAAAGCTGTTCGGTGTAACTACACCATTAGTAAGGAGGGTTGCCTCATACGGATAAATTAGCTGGAAACGCTCAGTGAACTCTGTGGACGTCTCAGGCCCGGAGCAGCAGCCGCGGATCGCTCCGCCGATCGCTCCCACCACGCCGGACGACAACACCAGCTCATGGGTTGGGCAAACACACAGCAAATGGCGGAGCTAACGCGGGCGGGGACACCAAGCCGACAGGCCGCGGAGAGGCCATCTGGGTCCGGTGGCTCGCCTCGATGTCCGCTTAGCAGCCTGAAGGCCCAGGCAGAGTGCTGCGTACTGCCTGTACGCTCCTCTACGCGCGTGTTCTGTGCGCACGTGTTCACAGGCATAGCTCTGCATTCGTTCTCGTGTTAAATGCTCACGTTTTTGCTCCAAATTCTTGTAGTAATTTAAGCAGCTGCGTGCAGAGCGTTTACCTACGGGACAAACTGAGGTCGCTGATTGGTCATTTGCTGACACGCCTACTGAATTGATTGACAGGTCGGGTGGGGAAAAAAGAAAAAGGCACGAGCTGTCAGGCTGCAGCCGCTGCGGTGTTCTAAAACTTTATATGTTAATAAAAAGTTCTAAAAAATAAAAACAGGGAGCGCTGGTCCTGCAGCCCACAGCCCACCAGGAAATGTTTAGAACCTCCCGCAGCCACGTAGGACTCTAGTTTAATTCGCTCGTGAGTGACAAATTCATTCATTTCTCATCATTTCAGTCATGGAGCAACGGAGGAGGAAGCGATGCGATCACTTGACTTTTGGCAAAAAAAACCAACAAAAGAAAAGTCCAGATCAGTGATGAAGAAGGGGAATTTAATGCATTTGTGTCTCATACAAAACAGTCCGGCGTCGGGCAGTTTATTGTGAGACAACGCGCTTTGCGTACGCGGTCGTAAAATTTGAGCTTTGCGCGTTCGTGCCCTGCGGGGCTACGCTTGTGCCTCTGCGTACGGCGTACAGCGGCGTACTGCCTTACGCAGAGCTCTGTCGGGGACAGCGAGCTAACGCGGAGAAACAGCGAGCGCCGACACCCGACACCCTTTTGGATGGGCTAAACGAGTGCAGCTAATGGCGGCGCTAACAACAACAGCTAACGCGCGCAGCTGTTTTGGAAGTACGAACACCGCGGAGAAACTGCTTTCAGTAAGTTATTAAACTCTTTTTCTGGCTCCAAATGTATGGAGTTAACATACTAACAGTCCTTCCTGTAAACAGTTTGGACCGGAGCTGCACGAAGCTCGGACGTGCAAGAGCTAACATGCAAACAGACGGAGACAAGCTGCAGCTCAAAGTAAGAAATGTATTTTTTATTTTTTATGTATGTGTTTTTTTTAGTATGTAGCTGTGTTAGGATAGGCAAAGTGCTTGGTAACTTGGTAACTGTTCATTACCGTACATGTACGTGTATCAGTGGCGGCTCGTGCGGTATATACAGGTGGTCCCCGACATACGAGTTTTTGTCTTACGAGCACCTCGCAGGAACGGAACTCGCTCGTAAGTCGGGTACCACCTGTAATGTGAAAATAGTTACAATCGATTCATAAAGAAAGAAAAATAAAGTAACCAAAAATAATAATGATACATAAACTGGCACAAAGTTTCCTTTAACTTCACATTTTCTTGTTCAACCTTTTAAAGAAGTCACTGCAGATGAGTGATTGTCAGTTTCCGTAAGATTTCTGCAACTAGACCAGGTATTTCTGCTTACTGGTTAACTTCCTCAGCTGTCTCACGTTTCAAGGGTCGCTCCATGTTTCAAGCTCCTTTCATAGATCAGATCACATAGAAGAGCACTTCTAAAGAGAACATTTTGTTTTTAGCATTTGTTTTGGGCCATTATCTCGTCACAGGACTCATGATCTTTAACTGAGACCAGACTTTTTGACAAACAGGAGCAGGTTTCGCTTCAGACGCTTCATATTTCATTGTACCCAGACCAGACTCAAGCCGACCTGTGTCAGGTGCAGCAGCCTACGACACAAGAACAAAAGAGAATCTTCTTGTGTTTGACAGCAGATATAACACTGTTTCTTAGAAACCTTCAGTTTAAAAAAAGACCTGACGTAACTTGCCTAAAGAGCCAGCAAATAAAGCTAGCCAATTAGTGTTTGCCCCCTAGAAACGCCTATTCTCCAGAAACGCCCACTTTTGGTCTGCAGAGAACCCTTCTCGAAAAAAGTGCCTTTCACCAGCAGGTGGGGCGATTCTAATTTTTGTCCTTTAGGGGTGCTTAGCCCCCAGTGCTAACAATGACTCTTGGCTTGAACAATGGCATCAGAAGCATTTGTAAAATGTGTGTGTGGGGGGGAGGCACACTGGTGGGAGGTCTGGGGGTCATCCCCCAGAAAATTTTGAATGACGTAGATGTCATTTCCTGCGTTCTGGTGTTGAATCAAGTGTTTACTAGTGTAGGTAAACGTAGATGCTTAACAACCCGTTCTAATGCAACTATTTTAGAGAGCATGCAAGACGCAGCGCTAAGCTAGCGGCGCACAATACAAATGTGCTAGCTAAGATGTAGCTAAAGCAGAGCGCTACATCTGTAGTGCTCTGTTTTACATTACAAAACCTAACGTTGTACAAAAGCACTTTAGTGTTAACTGTTCAAGACTAAATGTATGCAACCAGAAGTTACAACACACAAAACAAAGTAGTACAACTAGCTTTAAGCAGCAGTAACCTTATAATTTAATAATGTAATTATGACCAAAAAATAAAAAATGGAAGATTTACTTGCAGTTACCTTCGTACCGATGAATATGTGGTACTTCCTGTTTATCACTGTTGTATTCAGCTGATCATCAGGTCGACCTTTATCTCAGGTGTCTCTTGTAAACGAGTCCGAGGCTCAGTGGGATTAGCCTGTCTAAATACAGGTTGAATGAATGAATGAATGAATCTTACATATTTCTAGACTCAGTTTAAGTTTTGGAAATGGAATAAACGGTATTCCAACACTCAGGGTAACGCTGTCTGAATCACATGTTCCCCACTGATGTTTTACCATTTTTCTCTGATGATTTTTTTACGAAATCCCTTTGACCTCAAAGTGTTTGAAAATGCCAAACCCCGACAATGTTGTTGCAGAAAAAAGGGGGTGGAGCTCCTGCAGGTAAGGGGCGTTTCACTTTGGGACAAATTGAGGTCGCTGATTGGTCAGTTGCTGACAAGTCTGCTGGATTGATTGACAGGTGGCTGTAGAGCACATGTGTCAAAGTCAAGGCCCGTGGGCCAAATCTGGCCCTCGTTAACATCAGATCTGGCCCTCTCAGATATTTTAACATTTGCTTTAAAAAAAACAACAACTAATAAATAATTTAGTGCAGACCTCTCAGGACAGTTTGTTAACTTTGAAGCCAGAAAAAATGTTGGATTTTTCATACTCTTTCATTTTTAGTTTAGTTTAGTATAATTTTATTCATTTCATATTAAAAACAATGACAATCATTTAAAAAGAAAATTTAAACAAAACAAAATGAAAGGAAGCAGAAGAAAACATTTCTTATCATATCTGCTCCTTGTCAAACAATCAATTCAAACTATCAATTCAAACATAAATACTGTATACTTATTTGTAATACAAAATAATATAGTCTCATCCGAGATATACAGTCACATCAAAATATCTAATATAGTTTGTTAAATTAGAATCAACCTAAATGTAACTCTTTAACAAAATAGTTTTAATCATTTTCTTGAATATTAGTATGGACTTAACATTTTTTACATTGTCCTCAAGTCCATTCCAAAGATTAATTCCTCTTATTGTAGTTGACCTACCCTTTAAACTGGTTCTAAACTTAGGTTTAACAAACATTTCTATTCCCTTTAAATTATAGCAACTCATCCTTTTCACAAAATAGGTTTGAATGTTAGATGGTAGTGAGGAAGTGTGGGCCTTATACATAAGTAAAAGAATATTATAATCAACCAATTCATAAAACTTGAGTGATTTCAATTGACAAAATAAAGTATTCGAAGGATGACAATAAGATTTCCTCATTATAATTCGTACAGCTTTTTTTTTGCAAAATAAAAATAGGCTTAGTTGTTGTCCTACATGCTGTACCCCAAATATTTACACAATAAATTAAATGCGGAACTATAATCGTGTTATAAAGCAAGTGTAAAGCAGTATTATTTAACAAATCCCTTACTCTATA
>JBBPBX010038957.1:0-11970 GCA_038048925.1 Garcialebias charrua
TATATATATATATATATATATATATATATTCATTCATTCATTCAACCTTTATTTATACAGGCTAGCCTCGTTGAGTCACGGGGACTCATTTACAAGAGGGACCTGTCTCACTCACACCAAACAACCATCCACTCTCACACTCACACCTAGGGTCAATTTAGAGTCACCAATCAGCCTAACAAGCATGTTTTTTGGTCTGTGGGAGGAAACCGGAGTACCCGGAGGAAACCCACGCATGCACGGGGAGAACATGCAAACTCCACCCAGAAAGGCCCCGGACCGGGATTTGAACCGGCAACCTTCTCGCTGAGAGGCAGCAGCTCTACCAGTTGTGCCACCGTGCTGCCCATATATATATATATATATATATATATATATATATATATAAATATATATACAGGTACTGTATATATATATATATATATATATATATAGTTATTTATATAAATAAACAACTATATTTATAACTATATATATATATATATATAGTTATAAATATAGGTATCTATATAAATAAATAACTATTTTTATAACTACTGTATATATACAATTATATATATATATATACATTTTTTAAGGTTCATTTATAAACTTCATCAACTCGTTTAAAAGTTATTTTCTTTTAATTGAGGATTTTTGGGATTGAAATTGCCCCAAGGCCACACCCTGCCACAGATCTTTGGAGGACACCCCGCTTGGAGATGGTCTTCAACTGGTCTCCATGGGTCAGTCCTCAGTGCTGGTTGATCACCTTCGGTCTCACGCAGGTGCAACCCACTGAGATGAGTTTGTACTCAGTGGTAGCTGTGCCTGGCCCCAGATGCGGCTGTTGGTTGCAGCACTTCCTCTCTACCACGGTCGGCATTTCTCTGCATCTACGGCAGATGCACCATGAAGGTTGTCCAGGTAAAGGAGGGATGGTTGCTGGTGAAGCAGGTCTGAAATGACTGAGGACATCAAAAAATATAAACGTAAAAAACATAAACTAACATTGTTACTGAGGCAACACATTACATTACATTATTTTATTAAAAAACAATATTCAATTTTGATCAGGACAGAAAAAAAACATGTACTTGGGTACCAGTTCAATAAATTCTTTCAATAAAAGTTAATGAGACTAACTCGAAAGTGCGCGTACATGCCCTGAGGGGCTACGCGGGGCTACGCTTTTGCCTTGGCGTACGTACGCTGCGTATAGGCGTACCGTGAGGACGCTCGAGTGTATCTCGGCCTTTAGAGATAGGGTGAGAAGCTCAGTCATCCACGAGGGACTCAGAGTAGAGCCGTTGCTTCTCCACATCGAGAGGAGCCAGTTGAGGTGGCTCGGGCATCTGGTTAGGATGCCTCCTGGACGCCTCCCTGGTGAGGTGTTCCGGGCATGTCCCACCGGGAGGAGACCCAGAGGAAGACCCAGGACACGCTGGAGGGACTATGTTTCTCGGCTGGCCTGGGAACGCCTTGGGATTCCCCCAGAGGAGCTGCTCCAAGTGGCTGGGGAGAGGGAAGACTGGGCCTCCCTACTTAGGCTGCTACCCCCGCGACCCGACCCCGGATAAGAGGAAGAAAATGGATGGATGGATGGATTATATAAAAACAACTATTAAACTTTGGTTTTTGTTTCTGCCTACCGTAATATCTGGTGGAAATACATTTCATAAACAATATTAGACATACAACCTTACCATCTACATTTTAAAATTGTGTAATAATATTATGATCACAGTTATATTAGTTGCAGTGCAAACCATAAAATAATCTTGACATAAATACAGTTTCCCCTTACTTACCTTGTTTCCAAAACCTGAATGGGAGTCTCCCCAAATTCACTTCTGAGACCTTCCCCAAAGTCATCATCTCTGCATAAAAACATATAATGTAGTTCAAACAATAATCAGATATTCTTTTCAACACATTTATCACACAATGACAAATTTATCTAACATATCAAAGCATGTAGGATGATTTAAAAAATAGCATCAAACAGCCATCTTCCATCCTGTTCTGCTGCTAGAAGTAAAATTTGAACTTTTTATGCTCTCCTTTCATCCTGCTTCACTGCAGGCTCATGTCCGCAGCAGACAAACTCGTCCACCCCACCGCAAGTTTTACAGATTTTATTCCAAAAATTAATGATTTTTGAGGCCCTTTATACAGGTAAACGTCCAAAGAGGTTGACATGTATGCATCAACAACATATATTGTGTAGTACAACTAACAGACTTTTAGATTATGAACACCAAATGATCTGCAGACAATATGCTAATTGCTAGTTGTTGTGATCATGCCTCTCTTACACAGACAGCGCAGTTACAGTACTTTCATCATATCTGCATGCTGATCCACAATACAATAAGTTAGGATAACTAAATGTACGTATCGAAACAATACTGAGGTTGAATGAGTTAGCTGCTACCATTAGCATCACGTCAGCTGTAGGCCGGAAAACGGTTTTAGCCTGTTGTAGATAATATCATGGCATTTGCGCTATCACATGATTCAAGCAAATACACTTACTTTTCAAGCAGGAAAGTTGCTAACTCTGCATCGCTTTGCAATCCTTTGAGCACCCGAAGCTCTCGCCACCTCCGCCATTTTGAAACAGCTACTGTTTCTGTCGGGAACGTGCGCGGCTGCGCGCTGCAGCTGGGAGAGGCGGGGGAAGGGCGGGGGAAGCTCGTTCATGAAAATAACTCTGTTTTTATTGGCTGGTTAAACTCGGGCCGCTCTGGTTTTTATAAATGCTATTTTAACCACCGGGAGACGCCAGAGGAATATAGTATTTCTCAAAGATTAGCTGTTTAACATCACTCTGTCAAAAAATAGTGACAGAGAGAAGAAATATGTTTATAAAAAAGCTACATACCCTAGCTTTAAATAATAATAATGTCATATTTTTGTCATCTATGCATGTTTCCACACAAGACGAAATTTGACTCTGCATTTAACTCAATCACCACCAGGTGGCAGCGGGCAGCTATAGAAAGCGCGTTGGGAAGCAGTTGTGATTAGGTGTGCTGCTCAAACACACCACAAAACTATGCCGTGACTGGGGTTCGAACCAGGGTTCTCCGGATCCCAAGTCCAGTTCCCATGCCACTACAACATCTTGGCCACAACCCACTGACTTATGTTTACCAATCAACATGATGGTAGAAAGAACTGACAAAAAGTAATTACTGTAGTCCTCCCAGGAAGTTGTGATGCATTGTTGCAACCATTAACACAACTTTTACCAATTCCCAACAAATTTTGCGCAGACTTGCAATTTTTACCAAAGTTGTAGACCTCTGCAACTTTTCTGCAAATTTGACCAATTTGCTAAGCTCCCTGCCATGTTTCACTAATCTGTGCCTGCAGGATGACATGTCAGACACTAAAGCATCCATCCATTCATTTTCTTTTGCCCATTTCTTCCATTTCAAGTCACGGGGATCACAGGTGCACATGGCCAGGTCGCAAGTCCATCACAGGGCCACAAATGAACAGCGTACAGTTGTCCGAAAGATACCATACCATACCATACCATTTTATTTATAAAGCACTTTAAACAGGAACAAGTCCACCAAAGTGCTGGACAAACAAACACGCAACAGGCAACACATACAATGAAGTACAACACGAAAAACATAAAAACATTGCAGATCATAAATCAAACGATCCAGTACACATCAGCTGGCATTGAAAGCGATGGAGTAGTAGTGAGTTTTTAACCGGGATTTGAAAACCGAGAGGGAGGGGGCCTGTTTGATGAGCAGCGGTAACTCGTTCCAGAGTCTTGGGCCTGCTACAGAGAACGCTCTGTCACCCCTGCGCTTAAGGCGAGTTTCTGGAACTATTAAGAGTACCTGATCCTCTGACCTCAAAGCACGTGGAGGGACATATGGGTGTATCAGATCCGAGAGATAGGCGGGGGCGAGACTGTTCAGCGATTTGTAGACATACATGAGAATTTTGAATTGGATTCGAAGATGAACCGGTAGCCAGTGAAGGGAGGCCAAGACTGGTGTAATGTGCTCTCCCCTGCGCGTGCCGGTCAAAAATCGGGCAGCTGCGTTCTGAACCAGCTGCAATCGCGCAATGGTGGCTTGACTGACGCCAAACAGAAGTGAATTGCAGTAATCAAGCCTAGATGTAATGAATGCGTGAATCACTGTCTCCAGGTGCTTTTTGGATAATATGGGCTTCAGCTTAGACAGACGCCTCAGCTGGAAAAAACAGGATTTGACAATCATGTTTACATGACTGTTGAGTTTCATGGAAGGATCCATTATCACTCCCAGATTTTTGACTTTTTGTTTTTCGGACAGGGGTAGAGCAGACAGGTCAATGCAGTGGTTTGAGGTTGTGTCATTGGGAAGGAACAATATGGCTTCAGACTTCTTATCATTGAAGCTTAAGAAATTTAAAGCCATCCAGTCCCTGATGTCAGCCAGGCAGTCGAGCAGAGGTTGAATAGAGCCTGTACCATTTTGTCTTAGGGGGAAGTAGATTTGACAGTCATCAGCGTAGAAGTGGAAAGGTATATTGTGTTTCCGGAAGATAGCACCGAGTGGCAGCAGGTATAAGGAGAACAAGAGAGGACCCAGGATGGACCCCTGCGGAACCCCCCATTTAAGAGCCGCCACTGCAGAAGTAAAATCATTGATGGACACACAAAAAGACCTGTCAGAGAGGTAGGATCTGAACCAGTTTAGGGCTGATCCTGAGATGCCCACCCACTGCTCCAACCTAGCAATGAGGATCTCATGGTCGATGGTGTCGAAAGCGGATGTGAGGTCCAATAGGACAAGCAGCACAGAGTCACCAGTATCTGTGGATAGAAAGATGTCGTTAAAAACCTTCAGTAGGGCAGTCTCAGTGCTGTGGAGGGATTTGAAGCCAGACTGGAATAGCTCGGGGATAGCGTGATCCTCCAGGAAGCACTTTAGTTGGGACTCAACTATTTTCTCTAGAAGTTTAGAAACAAATGGGAGTCTGGAGACAGGCCTGAAATTGGATAATACTGACGGGTCGAGGTTTGGTTTTTTCAGGAGGGGTTGAACAGCAGCATGTTTTAATGATTTTGGCACCACACCCGAGGATAGACTGCTATTAACAATAGAGAGAATGGAGGGACCTAGAGTGTGAAAAACCTCCTTTAGAAGCCGAGGGGGGACCACATCGAAGGGGGAGCCAGATGGTTTCAGGCTACACATGACCTGCTCTAGAGAGGACAGAGAGACTGGTTCAAAATGGTCAAACACAGCAACAGATTGAGGTGGGATGGATGGATCGTGAGATGGAGGAGAAATGAGAGCCCTGGTGGTTGCGATTTTATCTAAAAAGAAATGTTGGAAGTTCTCGCACAGCTCAGTCGAGGCTTCCATGGGTGATTGTTCAGTGAGGTGGAGAACAGAGTTTAGGGTGGAGAACAAAACTCGAGGGTTACGAGAATTTGCAGCAATGATATCAGCGAAGTATTGTGATTTAGCAGTTATCACTGCTTTCTGATATCGGCGCCAGCTCTCTTTTACCATCTCAAAAGAGACCTGCAGACTGTCTTTTTTCCACTTCCTCTCCACCTTTCGGCATTGCTGCCTCGCAGCTCTGGTAGTGTCATTCAGCCACGGTTCGGCCCTGAGTTTTGGTCTTCTCGTTTTGATAGGCGCTACTTTATCCAAAGTCTTTAAACAAACAGTGTCAAACTGGTTTGTCAGCTCCTCAGCGCTGGAGAGGAACCCCGGGGGCTGAATTAACATGTCATTGTTGTAAACCTCAGTGAAACGTGCGGCAGTTAAATGGTTAACATTCCTGCCTTTACGTGCAGGAATGCATGTTTTAGGATTTACATGGGGGATGGTGAACTGAAAATTCACTGGCCTATGGTCTGAGAATACATTGTCTCCTATTTCAAGGTTTGAAACAGTCACATCGCATGTTAAAACAAGGTCCAACAAATGTCCACGCTGCTGCGTGGGAGAGTTCACGTGTTGAGTTAAATTAAATGAGTCCAATAAATCTAAAAAGTCCTTAACCATGGGCTTCTCAGGACAACACACGTGCAAGTTGAAGTCGCCTGAAATGACGACCCGAGAATATTTAGCTGTAATTTCAGCCAAGAAATCAGAAAACTCGCTGATGAAGTTCTTAGAACGAGGCGGCCGGTAGACAAGAGCACACAAAGTTACAGGTGAATGTCCGAGTTCAAACACAGTCAGCTCAAAGCTAGAGCAGGAGACTGGAATGGACAGTTGTTTACAGTCAAAAGTTGATTTGAAGATAGTTAATAACCCACCGCCACGACCTGATGGTCGCGGGTCGTTAAAAAACAAACAGTTTGGTGGTATTATTTCCGTCAGCGCGCAGGACTCACCCGACGACATCCACGATTCTGTGATGCAGAAAAAGTCCAAGTCGTGCTCTTCAAAGTAATCCCTGAGGATGAACGTTTTGTTGCAAACAGATCGGGCGTTGACAACACAGAATTTGATGATATCCGAGCTAGCCGCTGATGAGCTGCTAGCAGCTGATGTGCTAACAGCTGGTGGGGGAGCGCGCGTCCGCGGCTCGCTGCCCACAGAGAGCTGCTGATGGACGTAGCTGCTACTTTTAAAAAAAGTGTGGCCCTCTTATTCTCATTCAGTATAATAATTTTGCTTAGATGAGAAAAGGGAAGAAAACATGAGGAGAGAGTGTGCTTTAAGTGGAAAAAAATAAGTGCCGGTACCCTCCCTAATGTCATAATAATATGCATACCTGCAAACTCAGAAGGGATGAAAAAGGTGACAAACGTTGCGCCAACCCCCCCCGAAAGATTTTTTAATTTTTTTAAGGGGACCACATTTAAGTATTTAAAATTTGTATGTTATGTCTGTGTGCTATCTTGACAATATTAATTCATTTTAATACACAAAGTAATTCTTAGATAATTAATTATACCCTTTTTAATTCTGCCATGTTTAACTTTCGTTTTGAATGACCGGTTTCTGATACTGAGTTCTGAAGTCCACGCCCTTCAAAGATCTGTTTACGCCCTCTGCACAGCCAGTATCTGTAATGTGTTGTTGTTTTAAAATTAGCTCTTTTTTATTACTCATTTGACTTACTGTTAGTGTTAACTTAAGATAACTTACCGAAACCCGTCTGAGCGCGCCGCAATTTGCTGCTCCTTTTAGCATTAGACCACCCGAATCCGAAGCTAATGTTAGCTTGTTCCTCTTCCGGTGTTCGCCAGCTCCGCTCGTTGCACGCGAGATTTTGGGAGTTATCGCTGTTCCAGTCAAGACAACACAAAGTTCACCAAGTGTCTCCCGTAAATTAATCCGTAAGGAGAAGGTCCTCGCTGCTGTGAGGCTGCTTCGAGGCAGCAGCGAGGCTGTACAGTTGAAGCTCCGCTCCATCGCGCCAGAAGAGGGTCCCGTTGCCGCGGGTCCCTACGCCGGGGGTCCGCTCGTTTAATTTTTGCCGGCTGCGCGTTGGGAGCGATCGCAAATACACTAAAAATTGAACTAAAACATAAAAATAACAATTATACTTTATTTATAAAGCCATTTAAAAAAACGCAGCTGCAACAAAGTGCTGTACACATGAAATTAAGAACATATAAACAAAAGATGAGATGAAATCATGAAAAACAACAGTCATGTGTTTAATACAGAAGTGGGTTGAGCCTAACCAGGGGTTGCTAGGTGAGGGGCTGGACTCAGGTTCGAGGTGGGTTGTCCTCGCGCCTGTGACGTCACAGGCGCGATGATTTCAAACCGAAACCTAACTTATCACAGTTAAATAAATATACTTAGAGTAAATAAACCACTGGGTGCATTTTTTTGGCACAAGGACTGTTTTTTTATGAAGTAAATACCCAAAGTTGAGTAAAAAAAACATTAAAAAGTGAATTTTGAATGTGTGGTCCCCTTTAAAGGGGACCACATGTAAGTATTTAAATTTTTATGTTATGTCTGTGTGCTATCTTGACAATATTAATTCATTTTAATACACAAAATAATTCTTAGATAATTAATTATACCCTTTTTAATTCTGCCATTTTTAACTTTCGTTTTGAACGACCGGTTTCTGATACTGAGTTCTGAAGTCCACGCCCTTCAAAGATCTGTTTACGCCCTCTGTAACAGCCAGTATCTGTAATGTGTTGTTGTTTTAAAATTAGCTCTTTTTTTATTACTCATTTGACTTACTGTTAGTGTTAACTTAAGATAACTTACCGAAACCCGTCTGAGCGCGCCGCAATTTGCTGCTCCTTTTAGCATTAGACCACCCGAATCCGATGCTAATGTTAGCTTGTTCCTCTTCCGGTGTTCGCCAGCTCCGCTCGTTGCACGCGGAGATTTTGAGAGTTATCGCTGTTCCAGTCAAGACAACACAAAGTTCACCAAGTGTCTCCCGTAAATTAATCCGTAAGGAGAAGGTCCTCGCTGCTGCGAGGCTGCTGCGAGGCTGTACAGTTGAAGCTCCGCTCCATCCGCCAGAAGCAGTGTCCCGTTGCCGCCGGTCCCTACGCCGGGGGTCTGCTCGTTTAATTTTTGCCGGCTGCGCATTGGGAGCGATCGCAAATACACTAAAAATTGAACTAAAACATAAAAATAACAATTATACTTTATTTATAAAGCCATTTAAAAAACCACAGCTGCAACAAAGTGCTGTACACATGAAATTAATAACATATAAACAAAAGATGAGATGAAATCATGAAAAACAACAGTCATGTGTTTAATACAGAAGTGGGTTGAGCCTAACATGGGGTTGCTAGGTGAGGGGCTGGACTCAGGTTGGGGTGGGTTGTCCTCTCTCGCTTGTGACGTAACATGCGAGATTGACTTCCAGTTTATTTCAAAAACGAAACCTATATTATCACAGTAAAATAAATCTACTTAGAGTAAATAAACCACTGGGTGCATTTTTTTGGCCTTTGGACTGTTTTTTTATGAAGTAAATACCCAAAGTTGAGTAAAAAAACAGTAAAAAGTGAATTTTGAATGTGTGGTCCCCTTTAAACCACTCTCCATCTCTCCTCCTATTTCCTTATCCCTCTCAATCTATCTGGAAACTATATTTAAGCTAAAGAGCCCTCAGACTAAATATGTTTAACATCCAGTATTGAAGTCTGTTGTGTTACATTCAAGTGTGCTGACGTGTTAAATTGCAAGAAAGTGAAATCCTGTCAATCAAGTGTAATGGTGTTAATTTAGTTGATTTATTCTAAATAAATGGTAGTGTCTTTGGCATACCAACTAAGTTAACGTCTCTGTCACTTAATGGCTTTATTTATTTATCCATCATAAAGATCACAGAAATATTGGGTAAACTGAAAAAGAAAAGAATCCGTGAAATTACTATTCAATCTGAATAAGTAATTAATTAAGGATAAAGAGGTCAGCTTAATACTGACCCCTCCTCATAATCCTTTACAATATATATATACTGTATATATATATATATATATACATATCATTTAAAACCCTTCCCATACTCTTGCAATATTCTAAACAATGTTTCTAAACTCTAAACGCTCTCAAAGAGCACATAATGTCATGAACTCAGCTCTGCCATGGCTGCACTCTGCGCTCTTGGCCATACGTACTTCTCCACTGCAGAAAGGAGATGGACAGACTAGGGAGGAGGAACTGCAGGAGGGAATTTATCCTGCCGTGTGGGCTGCACAAAGGTGCAACTGGTGCAAAATAATAACAATAATAAAATAATAATTCATGTCGATCCTGTGGGTCATCCATCCATCAGCCAATTGTGTGTATTGTCCAATCTTATTTTGAAAAAAAAAAATGCGATAGATCGAGTCTGCAAAAACCGAACCGCAAATTAGTGAGGGACTATTCTACAAAGTATATTGAAGTGAATCCTTTTTGATGAAGCCAAGGTTTACATTCATAAACAACCTTGTAAATTATTTTATTCATATTTACACATATAACATTGGTGCCATCATACTTTAATTATCGTTAAACTATCATCATCAGCCTGGAAACTTTTCAGATGTGTTGCATTATAAAACAATATCCTGAAGGATGAGATCCACCCCCGTAAATCCCTGTTTTTTTGTTGTTGTTTTTTTTTTTAAACCCTTTGTAAAGGGCTTCAGAGCACCAAGTACACAAACCTCCAGACTACAGAACAATTTATGGTCAAAATGTAATGCCAATGCACTTGTGTTGCATCATTTTCAATAATAAATCAATGGGGAGAGTGGAGGTACAGAGGTTAGAGAAGTTGAACCTGTGATCGAAAAGGTCATCATTTCAACTTCCTGAATCAAAATTTAAATGTGGGTGGGAAACAAAAAATAAAACAAAAAATAAACACTGCAAAATATCACATCATGCTGATGCTGATCTGTTTTCTTGTTGCTGTGTTCATCTGTGTTCATCTGTGACCATCTGCTCATACAAACTCATGTTCGTGCTGCTGTTTATTCCCACTATATTAGGCTTAGTGTATTACTAGTTGATGTTTTTCTTAGTTAATTCTAGATGTTATTACTGTTTTTCTCTTGCATTTGTTGTTGGATGTAACTGGGACCCCGTGTACATAATCTCGTTTTCATCACATGTACCACATGCGGTGCAAATTACAATAAAGACTCTCTGACTCTGACTCTGAAAGGTGAAGCACCCACACCCGCCTCCACCCTCGTTTGCCCCATGCTCCTTGAATCTACTGTGCTGACATTTTGGGTTGTATTCTAATAAATCCCTTGCAAGCATATACTGTATCAGCATCAGTGCAGCTCATATGATCTATCTTTCCTCTGACAGCAAAATGACACAGCTTTCTGAAAACTAATGCAGAGTGACGTGAGCATTCACACTCTGTTAGTCTGATTAGAGATTTTAATAGTCTGATGATAAATTAGCTAATTGACAACACAATGCTTGTAGTGAGACGAGCTTAATAATTGGTTAAACAATTGAAAAAATGTGCAGGCATTTTCCAGTCAGTGTTTTCCTCAGTGGAAACAAAGACAAATGGGACACAAACAGATGTTTAGCTTGCTGATGAGCTTGCCATCTTTGTGGGTAAATGTTTGCTCTCTGAGTGCTATGTGCTTTTAAGGAAGCAATAAATTACCATGGGAGGTTAGATCAAAATTGATATTTTTAACCCAGTCAAAGGGAGCGCTTAGTCTGCTGATAATACGCTTCAGGTTTTTGCTCAAACATATTTTGTTCACTGGTGTTAAAAAGGGAGGATGAAAGAGATGGGGAAAAGGTCATTCAGATTTTTAACTTTTATTTGTCAAGTTGCTTATTTTTACTTTCCCTTCTTCTTTGGGCTGCTCTCTTCTTCAGGAGTCGACACAATGAACTAACTTGCACAAAGACTAGCCATTTGTTTTAAATCTGGATGCCCTTGCTGACTCAACCACAGACCACCGAGCTACCACAGCCCTCTGTGTGGAGCAGAGAGCTGCCATCTAGAGCTCCCAGGGGCACAGATGATGGGGGTTAAGGGCCTTGCTCAAAGGCCCAGAGTGAGGCAAATGAGGGTGGAGGCAGCCATGGGTGTTTCACCTTCCACACCCACATTTTTGATGTTTTCTATCCTGTATATATACAGTAGTCACTCGCTAGTTTGCAGTTCATTTATCACATACTCACTCTATGGTTTTCCCCAAAAAATTGGACATGACACACAATTGGCTGACTGATGGATGAGCGGCACGATCGGCATGAGATTTTTATTTTGAATAAATCATTTTAAATTATTCAGCACCTGCTGCACCTTTGTGCAGCTGATACTGCAGGATAAATTTCCTGCTGCAGCTGATCAGCTGTTCTCCGTGCAGCGTGGATAAGTGGGCGTGACCAAGAGCGCTTGCAGGTGGCAAAGAGCAGCGGAGGCAGAGAGCTGAAGTCACGACATTCTGTGCTCTATTAGCGCGTACAGAGTTTAGAAACATTGTTTAGAATAGTGCAAGAGTGTGGGAAGTGTTTAAAGTGCCTTGTGTGTGTTTAT